>PITA01004579.1:12500-30213 GCA_004023965.1 Spilogale gracilis | reverse complement strand
AATCATTTTATGAGTACCATCCTCAAAGCATCCTCTTCCAGACACTCTTAAAAGGAAAAAAAAAAAAAAAGAAGAGGGAAAAGGTAAGAGATATGGCTTAATGGTGACCCACTCCCTGTCCCCCAGGAGTATGTAGAACATAGTCCCTGCCTTCTCTTGTGTGTCTCTTGGGGATGGTCCATGGAGCCAGATGACAAGGTGCGGTAGATCTTACAGCCCATTGCTTTGTTTCCTCTTGTTCCAAGACTAGCACAGCTTTTAGACTGCTTTACAGAATCCATGAGACTTCTTAGATTTTGCTCTGAGGTTTGCCTCCACATCTCCGTATTTCTATGTCCTCACACAGTGTTACTGTTCACCTACTCTATACAGCAGCCTATTAAAATGGGAATAATCTTATAAATAGTGTTTATAAATGTGAAAAGATAGGCTTTCAAATAAAAAAACGACTTAACCATTATGGTTATTAATTTTAAAAAGCAAACCAAAGTTGGTTTTTGGTTTTTATGTGTTTTGTGTAATCGGGCTTCTCCAGGCATGAAGGAGGCTGGGCTTCCTCTCCGTCGGGTCAAGGCCCCTGCCCCCACCTCTCAGACGTCCCACAAGCCCTGTGTAATTGCTACTGCCTGATTGGTAGGTTCTCCTGTCTCTTACACTTGACATGGTGAAACCTGCTTCTCTATTCAGTTTCCTTGTATCTCATAGAGCACAACATTTTTCTCAATAAAATTTCAAAATCAAGGCTCAAAACCTTGCTTTCCTTGTGTCTGCATCACACATCAGGTAATTGCTCTGTCTTCCAGATAGAGTGTACAATAAAAATCTAATGGAAGCCACGTATACAACTTTAATTTTCTACTAACTACACTAAAAAATGTAAAAAGAAACCTGTGAAAGTGATTTTATTAACATACTTTGTTTAATCAAGTATGTTCAACATACTGTCATTTCAACATGTAATCGGTGAGTTTTAATGAGTATCGTACAATGTTTTTCATACTATGTCTTTGAAATTTGTTAAGCATTTTATATTTATGGCACATCTCGTTCAAATGAGCCTCCTTTCAAATGCCCCCCCAGCCAAACGGGGTAAGTGGCTGCTGTCTCAGACTGCACAGCTCTAGCATTTGGACAGTGGCTCATGTGTCTGACAACCCTTTTCATTCATTCTCAGCGCTGTATCCCCGGGTCAGAAGCTTGCTACCTAACTCTTCACAGGGCTGTTGCAGTCATCTATGGACTTAACATTCTGCTTTTAAATCGACAAATAGCTCAATTTAGCTTTTATTGATTATGACTGGCACTGTGCTAGATGCTGAGGTTACCAAGATGAGTAAAGCCAAATCTTTAGTCTCAGAAAGATTGCAGTTTAGCCAGGGAGTCAGAAATATCTACACTTAACTATGACACATCGTGGTAAGTACAATCATAGTGATATAAATAAAGCACAGTGAGCATGCAGAGGAAGGAAATGTTAGCTTTGAGGAGATAGAAGAGTGCTTCGGAGAGAAGGCGGCATTTGAAATGGGCTTTGAAAGATGAGTAGGGAGTTAGCAGATGGAATCAGGGAGCAGAGGGTCAAAGCAGGAAGGGGAAACAAGAGCAAGCAAAGTCCGTATCCGTATTGACAGAGTCTACATAATGAAATTAAATGAAGCTTGAGAGAATAACTCCCAACATGCTCCTCCCCGGTTAAGACCTTCTCCAGCTTCTTTCCTAATGAAAGCAGGTATATTCTGCCTGATTCTTTTAAAATGTAGGTTTTAGGGCACCTGAGTGGCTCAATCATTATGCATCTGCATAGGTCATGATCCCAGGGTCCTGGGATTGAGCCACGCCGTACATTGGGCTCCCTACTCAGAGAAGCCTGCTTCTCCCTCTCCCACTCTCTCTGCTTATGTTCCCTCTCTAGCTGTCTCTGACTCTATCAGATAAATAAATAAGTCTTTAAAAAAAAATAAGATGTAGGTTTTATTATTATTCAGGTATGTTGAGAACTATAGATCAAGAGATGATTACCATTGAAAAGACAGTTTGTCACTACGATTCCCAAAAAGGAGGGACATGCCATGTATATTAGGCAACATTTGAGCACATCTGGGGGTTGTGGTCCAGCTAAGTTGATAGATAAAATTATCTATCACACATGTCACATGGGGCTCCACGAAGGCACCAGAGTTGGCCAGGAGACCAGGGAAGTTGGAGGGAAACATGGGCAAGATCTTTTGTTGTGGTTTCTGAGAGAAGGAACAGGAAAGACAGGGTAAGCAGGTTTAGGATTGAATAGTATGAATAGTTTTGGCAGGTTTTGGAGTATAGAGGCTCTCCCTGAGTTGTCTGCTGCTTTATCCAGGGGTGCTTAGGTCAGGGGAACATTGGCCCAGATTTTAAAAGCCACATAGCTGACATAGGGGGAGGGTGGATGAGCTCCTGATGGGTTAGTTTGTCCGTGAAAAGCACTATCCTAGGCAAATCATTTACCATCTCTAGGAATTAGTTAGTCTTGGGATGTATAGTCTCCCTGGGTTAGTAAGGCCCAGGTATCAAAACCTCAGAATACAAAGACATGCTTAGATATGGGCATTCAAGGGCATTCAGGTTTTGAGTACTTTCCAACTCTCTGCTCCTATCCAAGGCAAACTCAACTACTCCCTGGACCCTCAGCTTGTTGGTCTACCACTTCCCCACCTCCGATCTGTGCTTTTTTTCTATTATTACTTTTAGCAGGATATTCACTCACTTTTAAATTGTCTATATATTTTTTCCTATTCAATTACCTTTGTTGGCTTTTAATATAATAAAATATTTATATGCAATGTTGACAGCAATGCATCTATTTTCTATTTAGTGAGCTTCCAGCATGTGCTGGGGGTTTTTCTCAGTGTGTTACATACATTTTCTCATTTACTACATACAATAAACTCAAGAAAGAGATTAGAGAATGTATCCATATTAAAGATGAGGAAACTGAGGCAAGTAATGCTAAATAAGCTGGCCAAGGTCACATAACAAGGACTAAGTACATATGCTCAGTAGACTGATACTAAGAGCCTGCATTTGTAATCCTTAAACCCAAATGATATGGAATTTATCTACAAGCCTATTTCTCTCAAAGCTTTGAAGTTATTAATCACAATCAGTCAGGTGTTGCCTCAATGCTGAGATGCTTTTTCTCTACGAATTGCCCGTGAGCACTTGAGACAGAAGGGTGATGTTTTCTTTTTCTTTTTAGTACATTCTGTTTTATTTATCTGTTTTCTTTTGTTTATTTTTTTTTGTTTTTTATTACATTATTTTATTTTTTCAGTGTTTTTGAACCCACCTTCCCCAGGCTCTGTCAGAAGCTCCATGTTCTGTAACGATTTCTGTACATTGTAATAGACTCCCTTCTCTTCCTCTCTTCAAAAAGATTTTCTTTTCTTTTTTTTTTCAAAAGTAAGACCTGAACAATATAATTTTCTAATTTTAGTAGATTACATATATAAAACTCCATCTAACAAGCTGAAGAATGTACATCCTGTTTGAGTGTAAATGACATAGTTACCAAAACTGGCTCTATGCCACGCCACAAAGAAAATCTTAATTTCAGAAGACTGAAATCAAGTAAAATGTTTCAAAAGGATTTTCTTACCTTTCCTATGCCTCTTACTTTGTTCTGCTTAGTATCAATGCTCATGTACTTTTATTATTTGTTCTTTCTACTCCCAGATTTTGAAGCTTGTTGAGGGTAGGAATTTGTTTTTACTTACATTTAATCAAGTGTTTATTACTACTGTCTTCATAAACAGGTATTTTATTATCCATACAAAAAATTAAACTCTTTATTACACTCTTTAGTTTATGTAAATATTATGGAAATAAATTATGCCTTCAGATAGAGATCCCTTTTCTTCAACAACAAATAGAGCCTAACAAATATTAGTTTTGCTAGAGAGATTGCACATTTCTTTTGTTTGACTTTATTTTAAAATATTTTTTTAAAATTTTCATTTTGGTCAGTGTATTATGTTGGTATTTTTTACTCTTGGTTTTCCTCACCAGTAGACTCAGATTTGAGAATGAAAAAGGAAAGCATCAGCATGATTTCAATATAGTGTAATTCAACATATCTCATATAGGCTTGATTTATTTCAGGCATTTTCCTTTCAATAATGTTTTTGCTTAAAAGTAACATAGCAGTTTGGTAACTACATTACTAAAAAGGACTTGAAAAATGGTTTAAATGTAATTCAACAGTCAGAATATCTTAGCAGCTGGCATTGCAGAATTAAGCAATAGAAGCAAGCAAGAACCAAAGATGCTGCTGGGGGTCTGCAGCACTTGGAGTTTAAGGACAGACCTTATAAGCTTTTCAGACCTTCTTAACAAAAACAAAATACAGTTGGATAATTTCCATCTCTTAGCAGACTTACTGGATTTATTCTACTGAGGGAGATGAGGGAGGGAAGGCCTCTGGGTCCATTCAGCCTCCTCAAAACCTGGAGCTCCGATACCTCTGGGAGGATGGAGGCATTTGGGGCCATGCCAGGAATAAGCATGAGACGTGGGTTACAGGGTGGTCAGAAAAATGGGAAGGGGGAGAGTGAAAAGAGGAAGCATAGGAAAAGCACAGGAGGGAGGAGGGGAGAACAAGGAAAAACCAGCATGAAAAAGAAGAGAAAGAGAGGAACCAAATGACTATAGTGAGAAGTTCCTGTTACAATCAGCAGCTTCTTGAAGCCTTAGGATATGAACACTGGAGCACTCTTCCTCTGGCTCATTTTAAAATTTTCTCCCCCCTGAGGCCTGAGTCAGAGTCAACACAGGGACTGTCTGCTGCTTCTTATATAGACTTTAAATCATTCTTTCTCAGAGGTTTTGTTTAATAGGACATGGTGAATCGGTTTTCATGTTGTGGTACCAATTGAGTTCCTGTAAATGCAGAAAGCTTCTGATGCAGGGTGGCGTCAACTTACTGTAGCTTCAGTCTCAGCAAAGGACAGAATGTGGAATCCCTAATTGTTCCATGTCTGTCTCTAGTCAGATCAATGTTTATTAGGTCCTTGTTAGGTGTCAGCACTGGCAAGACACCGGGGGCATAAAGATCAGTAAGATACTGTCTTTATCTACCGAGAGTGAGAGGAATACAAGGGAAGAGTTTCAAGACCAAATGACATTGAGTTATATGGGTCCGGAGATTAAAAACACGTGGGTAATGTTTGGACCACTCCAATTAGTGCAGTTGTTGGACCTTTAAATGTATCCAAAGAAATTGCAAATAGTTGAGAGATAGGAGCAGTTGAAAATGTAAGACTTTTTTTTGGTTGTTATTTGAGGAAGGTTGAACCTTATCCCATGGACATTGAGGATTATTGGAAGATCTGAAGCAGGAGAGTCACATGATCTATTTAATGATAATAGTTCACTCTGCCTGGGGGGGGGCGGCTCCCAGGCGAAAAGTGGGGAGACCAGACGGTAGAGTAACTACACATCCTAGCACTTCCCGGGACAGTTCATATCTGTGGGGTTTTTTTTCTAGTATATTTATTAATAATATCTCTTTCACAATCTCTCCTGGTTTGGATGATAAATTCTGTGGTTGCCCTACTGACTAGGGATTTACTGCAGGGGTTGTAGGTAAGACTCTATGGTACCCAGAATTCATCAGGGCTTGGCTACGTGCCCAATGCTTTCAGCGAGAGTAAGCCCTTTGACAGCCTTTTAGTCTCTTAAATCCATCTCCCCCCCAACTCAGGCCTAAGCACAGTTAAAAAAATCCCAGTGACAATTTAGTATATTAATTAAATGCTAGATATTACAAATATGTAATTCCTGTCCAATTAACCATCCAGTGAGCTCGCAGTTTATTTGTCAGCTCAGATTGTACTTGCCTGACATTTCTGAAAAGAAATGAGAAGGAAAGTCGTAAGCAAGTGGTGCAGAAAGTTAGAAAGATAAGCCTTAGTCGTGCGTGGGCATGAGGCCCGGCTCCGGTTGTGAACTGGAACTGAAATTTCATGGAAGTTTTTTAACTTGCTTGAGGATTGCAGAAAGGGCCATGAAACCTTGCTAAAGTTTCATCAGTCTGGGTCCTTATAACCTTGGAGTATGGTAAGTATAGAGGCAATTTAGTCAACTGAAAGAAACAATTGTTCATTGCCTAGTGCATGTATTTAATCATGAGCTGTCACGGGCCTCCTGTTAGAATCCAGAAAAGGTTACATGGTGGCAATAATTGGGGAATATTTTTAAAAAGAAAGGAGTAACTAGACCCAAGAGAAAAGAGATGCTGCTTTCAGGAACACACTTCAGCAGGAAAAAAAAAAAAAAATGATTAAGAGTAAATGAAAAGGTGAAGGGCTGTCATTTCCTTTATTTTACTTTTAAACATTTCAACTTCTCTGTTCTCATTTTGTATGTACAAGGCAAGACTTTCTCCACCCTCATCTCACTCTTACCTTGCATTTAGACAGAGCTTATCTCCAGAAGCTCACCAGGCTCCCTCTGAATCCATGCCACTTTGGAAAGTGTTGCTTAACAAAAGGGGGTGCTCTTATTTAATCCATCCTATCACTGAATGTTCTAGTGGGAGCCGGATTTGCTGTAGGTTGGTAATAGTGTGCTGGGCCGCAGAAATGCGTGTCCCGGCTGCGTGGCCGCCCAGGCAAGAACAAACTTGGCGTGGTTTTGCCGCTTGGAGCCAGGCCTGCCATCATCCCTTTGCTTTCAACTGTGACTCAGGGAGATGTTTCTACTCTGCAAAGAATTATCTAAGTTGCTGATGTACCTCATGACTACTGATGTCCCTGAAATATTTTTGTTGATTACTTCTCTGTTTGGGAGCCCTGTTTGCCATAGGCAAGACAATTTCCCTAAATCTTAAATCTTCCTTCCCCATTTATACTTTTCAGACTGTCATTTGCAGAATTTCATTTAATCAGATTTACTTTCCTATGGTTTTTGCTTCAGAGAAATGGAATTGAATGAGAAAAAAAAACAAAAACAAAAACCAGCCCTCTGAAGTGGAAGGAGATGGGTTCAGAGATGGAAATATTTTAGTAGTTCCTTCAGAAATTTTCGTTGCTGCTTTGTTATTTTTAAAAAAAATGCATGTTGCCGAGGCATCCATAATTCAATGAAATCAAACACAGATAATTGCTTTGAATTCACTGAAAGTTGGTCTCTTCATATATTTCATTTAGTTGAAAATTGATTTTTAGAAAAGTGAAGTAGATTAAAAATTTTGCCTGGCCTCTGTGTAATTCGCGAGCTGACAGTATTCTTACTAAGTTCTCTTGAAAGTCTCTCAACCAGCCTCCTCTTCTTCCTTTTCTTGCTTCTTTCTTCATCTTTCTCTTAGAGGTTGAACACTTTGCTCATTCACTCTTGTGAAAATACTTCACAATATAAATGAGGAGACCAGGCAGAGGACATTTCTTTTCATTTCTAGTGTATCAATTTATTGTTTATTTTATAAATAAATGTGTGGATACCATAGAACAGGGTTTTTGTTGCTGCTGTTGTTGGGTTTACTGTTAGATGTGAGAAATAATATTAATAATGTTGGTTTTTCAGTGAATGAGTGCTTCGTGTAAAGATAGACAGTTTTAGGCATGTAACACACATCTGTAATCCTCAGAGTGACCCTAGAAGGAATTGAACCTGTGCCATTCCCCTCTCACACAGAAGAAGATCAGCGAAGGATACATTGTCAGGTCTCAAGTGTGAAGATTAAACACTCAATTGCAAAAATAGTTGCTAAATCACAAAATCAGTTCAAATTAGAACAAAATTATGCCACCAATATTTAATTAATTTAATTTGAATTTTATCTGAGAACCAGCTGAAAGAACCAAGAACAGTTTCCTCTTAGTGTCACTGATATTTTTGTTTTATGTAAAACACACACACACACACACACACACACACACACACACAAGTAAAATAAAAAGTGACAAACTTTGTCCAGACCCCTGGTATTTATATCAAAAATACAAAGCCGAAATGCATATAATTGTTGGATTTCTTTGGTAATGGGCTTGACTTTTTGTACACTGGGAAGACTGACATTTTATCAAGATATTATTGCTAGGAAAGAGCCTTTTCTACTCCTATTATTGCAATATCATTTCTCTCTGATTAGAAAGTGATTAATAAGCTCCCTTCTTTTGTTGATTCTAGGATTCAAGAAAGATTAATAAAACACAACCACATAGCAATGCAGCTATTACAATGATCTATTTGGGGAAAACTGTGCACCTGTCTCATGATCACCCAGACTTCCGGGATGAAATAAAAGTTTATCAGCAGCATTGTGGTGGGGAAAACCTTTGTGTCTACAAAGGCAAACTACTAGAAAAAGGTACACATAGAATGTGATTTTTTTTAAGTTGCTTAAAGTTGATGCTATAGATAAGCTATTGTTGATATCATATCAAAATGACTTCAATCACTCTATGAAATTATGCATATCCAGGGACTTATAAACCAGCTGCATCAAAGTAAATCTAGATTTACTGCTCCATGATTGAAACCGAAGCAGCAATTACTCTTGCAGATTGCGCAAGAAAGAATTTGGAGTGATTTAACCTGGTAACAGATTAATTTTGGGATAGAGATATATGATCATTAAAATGTTGCACAAATAAACTGTCCCCCAAATTACAAGTTAACTATTTGGCCTGGCATAGTGAATTATATCATACATTATTCTAGGGGAAAAAATACCAGATTGGCAATTTGTTCTTTAGAAAAATATTGAGATAAAATCACAAATCCAATAAACTTCAGAGTGAATCACACCTCAATAACTTGGTGCAGAATTTGGCTAGATGGATTTTAGTACATTTCTGCCTTCATTTGATCATAAATCCATGTTTCTTAGCAGGAGATAATTTTTATATCCCATATAGGGTTTCACATATTGTACTGAAGTGGTTTTCATCAATATTTAGTTGTGTGGAATACCAGTCGAAACGACAGGTTGTTATAGGATTAAAATTGCTATTTCCTTGCTAAAGAAACTCTTTTTAGAACATAATTGCATTTTTACTAAGTAAAAGAAATATTTATATTTGGGCAACCTTTTTTTTTTTTTTAAAGATTTTATTTATTTGACAGAGAGAAACACAGCCAGAGAGGGAACACAAGCAAGGGGAGTGAGAGAGGGAGAAGCAGGCTTCCCGCCGAGCCGGAAGCCCGATGTGGGACTTGTTCCCAGGTGTCCGGGATCATGACCTGAGCCGAAGGCAGTCGCCCAACCAACTGAGCCACCCAGGCGCCCCATATTTGGGCAATCTTGATAAAAGTTTAGGGAGTCTTAGGAGTTGGGGTCAAGAATGCAAATTTTTATTAGCTTTTTTGATTTCCTTCATCACTCAAAAATAGTGACTGTTAATTCTAAAAATTTCAATACTTAAAAAGAAAATAGGTTTAGGCATTAAATATTTAAAACTTTCCAATATAAGAAAGATTAAACATTTGAATGGTAGTTTTAACTTTATAAAGAATTATAAAACATATTCATAAAACTTAATGTTCAATAATGCTAGAAACTATTTTTCCCCATTTTATATACCTGGCTGAAATGTAATTTACTTTACCATTTTCTCATAGCATTTGAGAGTTCATTCCTGCCATTTTGTAGATGAGGAAAATGAGAGAAGTCCAGAGGTACGATGGCTTCCTAAGTTCACAGCCGCAGCTTGGGGCCTCGTCAAGAGCAGATCCTGGACCACTGCGGAGGTGCAGGACCCTTGCTCAGTTAGCTGTTCTTAGCAGCAAAGGGTTTCTTACATTTTTGTAATATGAGAGGTATGAAACCCCTAATGATAGTGCCAAAAATACACTTAATTTTTCAAAGTGTAACCTTCAAGTACTAATTTAGAAAAATTGCTGAAATTAGCTACAGTCAACAATTAGAATGAACGTAATGAAACCTTTCCTGGGCGTGGGATCACGCTTTCTTCGAAACAATGCATATATGTCTATCTTCCTGCTGGAAAGTGTGGTCCATACAAATGAAACAAGAACAAGGCTTAGCTAGCTGAATGATTTTCAGGGAGACCACATGCACTCTGTGGTAACAGTGCAAAACCAAAGAGGGAGACAGTTACTTGGCTAAGTGTTGTTTTGCATACCTATTGATCCTGAGACTCACTTTTGTTGTGTTATTGGACAGACTTGAGTAACGGGATGGAATGGAGACTTAAATAATTGGATCCTGTCCACACAATAATTTTGTCTCAGCTTGCCCTTTGATTGCCAGGAAAATAATTGTTGAAAGTTGAAAAGTTGGGTGGCACAGAGTTGACTTGTGGTTCAGCAATCTTGGCAATTTAGCTGGGCTGAAAAGAATCTGCCCATTTTACAAATCAAAGCTGGGCATGATTCAGTGAGATGTGAATAGTTTTATAGACGAGTTCTGTTTTTGTTTTGTTTTTTTTTTTTAAAAGGTGTTTAACGTTCTGCTTGGAGCAGTAAACTAATTAAAAATGTGGCATTCGTTAATTTGTCTTGCTCTTGGATGAGAAATAACAATAAAATTAATTATTTAGGAATGTGTCAAGTGCATCTTTTATTCCCTTAGTAGTTCATTGATGTCTTACAGTTTGATTTTAGACATCAAGCCACATATCGATGGTTTATGATGTACAGCTATGAAGTCACCGAGTATTTCTGCTGCTTGAAAAGAGTACAGTTCTTCGTGGGCATTTTTATTTACCGTATTCATCCTTTCAAACAAGGCAAACCTTGGCCTCCTGGGTTCATGTGGATGGAAAGAGCAAAGTGGCTTTTCTTTTTCTGACCCTCATGTAATCCCTTCCTTTTCTGCCCCGTCTCCCTGTATCTTCATAACCTGGTCTTCGCACCGATTTGGGCGCTCCTCATTACTCCCTCACAAATCAGCTGCTTCAGTTTCCCCACCCCCGGGCTGTTATCTTGTCTTTTGGAGCGCTATTCCTTTGTCTGCCATAGGACAAAAGATTTTAAATTCAAGACAGGATTTTAAATTCAAATTGTATCCATCTCTTAAGATTCGCTTTGAGGCTAAGAAGCTTTCTCTCAACCGACTTCGGCTGTGTTTCATCCCTCTCTCCATGGCTGTGGCTCTTAGTCTTCCCTGAAACCCGAAGCATTACATTACACTGTGACTTAGAGTAACTGTTTTTTTAATTGATCTTTTACTTGTTATATATGTTGAGTTTTTATTTTTATAAAATAGCTTATTGAGGTGTAACGTATATTCCACAATGCGCCCACCGTGAGTGTACAATGTGCTGATATTTAAGCATTTTATAGAGTTGTGCAGCCAGTAGTATGAACCAGTTTTAGGATCCCTATCACTTCAGAAAGTTCCTTTGTGCCCGTTGGCAAAGAAGCCTCACTCTTTGCAGCCAGCCCCAGGCGGCCAGGGATCCACTTCCAGACTCTACAGCTATATCTTTTCTGGACATTTTGTATAAATGTAATCGTACAATCAGCAGCATTCGTGCCTTGCTTCTCTTAGCCTGATGTTTCTGAGAGCCGTCCAGTCTCCGCATTTATCAGTGGTTGCTGCCTTCTTACACCACTGCATGTATTCTACCCACAGCATTTGTACTGTTTCTAATTTGGGACCATTGTAAGTCATGCTGTATGAATATATGGATACAAGTTTTTGTGTAGACATCTGGTCATTTCTCTTGAGCAGATGCCTACGAGTGGATTTGATAGCTCCCCCCCCCCCGAATATGGGACACACTTTTCTGCTTCTTATATACATGTCTTTTGATTTTTTTTTTTTGGTTGAAAATTGGACATTTTCGATCATGTATCATAGCAACTGTGGATTCTAGATTCTGACGTTTCCCTTTTGCAGGTTATTGTTCTCTGTCTGTTGTCCGTTTAGTAACTTCTCTGAAATTCGTGAAATCCATGCCCTGCCCCCTCCCTTGGTAGAGAGCAAGTGTAATGCCTCTGCTCAGATCATACCTCCTTCTATGTTTGAGGCTTGCCTCCTCGAGTTGTCTCTGTGTTTTCCTGGTTTATTGACCATCTAGTGATTTGTCAGAGGTTGTGTTCAAAGACTATGACCCAGTACAAGTCAGAAGACTTTGAACAAAGTTCAGCTGCACCTTGTACCACAGATCTGTGGATGGGTGTATTCCTTTCCTGAGCCTAATATAACAAATCCCCCAAACTGGGGCCTTAAAGCACAGTAATTTAATTCCCTCACAGCTCTGGAGGCCAGGCATCTAAAATCAGGTATTATTAGCAGGGCCATCCTCCAACTCATAGCTCTAGGGGAGAATCTTCCCTTGCTTTGTCCATCTTCTGCTGATTGCCAGTAATCTTTGGGATTCCCTGGCTTGTAGCCCATCACTCCCACCTCTGTGTCCTCTGTCCTCATGTGCCTGCCATTCTTCCCTGTGTGTTTCTGTGTGTATCCTGTCCTCCTCTTATAAGGATGTCAGTCATTGAATCTGTTTGACAAAACAAATCCAAGATGATTTCACCTTGATCCTTCACTACTTGTATCTGCAAAGACCCTATTTCCAGATAAGGTCACATTCTGAGGTTCTGGGTGGTCATGGATTTTTAGAGGGCAATGTTCAACTCAATGTAACAGGTTCAGGAGTCCATCCAAAGTTCAGGCAGTTTTCAAGTCTGCTTTAACTTTTATTTTCCATCTGGCTTTCTTGTTTCTTCTATGTTTGTGGGTGCAACCTCCCAGTCGGCCAGTTATTTATGAATAGGGTGGGCCTACTCCAATCCGTGCCACTTCCCATCAGCTGGGGATGTGTGGAAGGCTTATCAAATGTGTCTGTAATTGCCTTATGGCCTCTATCTCCCTATTAAGTTTCTGGCTAGTCCACCGGCCTGCTGCTTGCCCTAATTACAACTACAGGCTCAGCTAGCAGGATCCCCGACCTTCCATGTTAGCTTGCCTCCAAGATTGCTACTTGTAACTGGTAGTGCCACTGGCCAAGGCTTTTTTGTTTTCTCTTCCAGATGAAGTCAGCCCCCACTGACAGGGAAGCTCCTGGTTATTTATGGCCTGCCCTTTCCTTTTAGACCTCAGGTGGTGAAATGCTGTGGTGAAGAGGGGAGGCAGGAAAACGGGAGCAAGAATGCCTCAGATTGCCCCGGGCAAGAATGCCTCAGATTCCTTCTGTTCTTAGGAAAAGTCCAGTAATTTTTGATGAATAACTGCTGTTCAGTGTTTTTTAAGTCTTTGGTCCATTTTTAAATTTTTTTTTTTTTTAAGATTTTATTTATTTGACAGTGAGAAACATAGCCAGAGAGGGAACACAAGCAGGGGGAGTGAGAGAGGGAGAAGCAGGCTTCCCGCCGAGCAGGGTGCCTGATGTGGGACTCGATCCCTGGTCTCTGGGATCATGAGCCGAGCTGAAGGCAGTTGCTTAACCAACTGAGCCACCCAGCCTCCCCTGGTCCATTTTTAGAGACAAATTTTTAAAGGGAGAGGATTGGGTGACCTTGTTCCAGAAATCTGGCATATTATTTTGTCTCTCCTGCTAAATTATAACTTCTTGAGTCAGGAGACCATATTTGATTCTTTTTTCAGTATTTTAGTTCCTCCTAGTGCTTAAAATAGTGCAAGCCACTGCCAGTCAACAATGAATAACCAATCTTACAAATAGTATAGAATGCCTTCTAACACTGTACATTATATAATCCGTAAGGCTACTCAGTGAAGTAGGCAGTCTGGATCGCTCTCTCCACCCAACTCCTTCATCCACTCCTGTGACCATCCTCATTTTATAGACCAGAATTCTGAAATTCAACAGTTCAATGACCTTTGGTCTATATTCTTTGCATTATTCCATGCAGAAACCATTAAGTTGGAAAATGTCACTAAATTTTAAAATATAAAATTAAAAAAGAAAGAACAAGGGAAGAAAAGCAGAGGATGTCAGCTCTTGTTCAGTAAGTTTGAAAAGGAGAACAAGGGAATGGAATAACAGTTGGAGGTACTCTTTAGCCAAATGGCTACACAATGGAAGCCAGAAGTCCACCTCCTGTGCCTGTTCTTAGCATTTCCTTAGCTGCACACTCTTCCTGGGGTGGGACCTTAGGTCCTTAGGGGGTGTGATGCTGCAGCAGAATAGATCATAGGACATGAATGTCACATTCAAGTTTCTGGAAAGAAAGCAGTCAAACTCGCTTTCTAGTCAATACTTAGGAGTCCATATATTATTAAGGTAATCGGATTTTTAAATCTGTTGTATCTTAGTTTTCCCATATGCTAACTTTTCAATTTTCTCTTCCCTTGTGTGTTTAATTGTACATCACAAATGCTAATGTATAAATAATGAAATTGCCTTTCCAGTAATTCACTTCTTTAGTACAAGTTGCAACTGATTTAGATGGTTTTTAGGGGCAGAGTGTGGAATGAACATAGCATTTCTAGATGACTATGAAACAGATTAAATAATTATTAAGTGGTTATTGGGGGTTTCTTATGTCATTTTCCTGGGACCTGGGGAAACAAAGATGAGTCAGACTAGTTCAGCTCATATAGATTTTACAAACATGTGGGACAGCAGACATCTATATCAGGGTTCTCAAAGTGGGGTCCCTGGACCAGAAGCTCAAGCATTACCTGGCAACTTAATAGACATGCAAATTCTTGGGCCCTAGTGAATAAGAGACTCTGGGGTGTAGCCCAGCAATCTGTGTTATAATAGGCCTTTCCAGATATTCTGATGCTCACTAAAGTCTGAGACGCCCTGGTATAGCCATATTTTTAAACAATTATAATAACAGCAACAACAAGAAAGGTGTACAGAGCAGAGAGATGAAATGATCAACTCCATCACTACTGCAAGTGGAAAAGTTCAAGGAGACTTGTTTTGTAGGAAGTGACATTACAAGTGTCATGAAAAGCAGGTTTCTGAGTCTCTCTGTAGCATAGGGTTTTCTTAGACTTAGAATTTCAGATCTCTAGGTGACACCTTTCCAAAGAGCATTATAAAGACTTGGGATGATTAAAAATTATTAACTACAACCAGTGGTTCTTAATTTATTGGTAAGACTTTTGGGTGGGTGGGGAAACAAGAAGGGTACCCAAATCTAGGCAGAACTGAGAATTAATTTGAGATGGAATAATTCTACATCATCTATATATACATTAAGCTGGTTCAAGTTATAGCTAAAAATACATATTTATTTAAAAGCATTACTGAGCTCACAGGAGACTTTTGCCATATACATTATCAGTACCTAAATAGCAAGATGGAATCTAGAGAGATATCTGGACTCCAACACTGACTCTCCTACTTACCATATGATCTTGGATCAATTACTGAGTTCTCTTGAACTTTAATTTCTGCATATAGAAAGTAGTGATAATAATAGTCTCACTTCATGTGTTTGTTGAGAAATAACATACCCAAAATAATCAGGCATAATGCCTGGCCATAGTAAGAGCTCATATAATGTTATTATTTCATTACAAATCGGAGGTTTATAATACCTTGGAGTATTTATCAAAAATAAAAGTAATAGCATGTGTTTTGTGATTAAAAATTTCCCTCAAATTAAATAGGTGATCTACAGCACAATATTGTACTTCCCTAATAGAAAATGTCATTTTGAACATATTAGTCCAATATCAGTTGCTTTCACTGATGTATTTCCTTTTTCAATTCCAGAGACCTTTCAGTTTATTTCCAAAAGGCACCATGGTTTCCCCTTCAGTCTCACCTTTTTCCTGAATGGGATGCAGGTGAACAGGTTAAGCTCCTGCTGTGAATATAAGCATCGAAAAGGTTCCAGACTTGGTGGCAAACGAGGCTACTTTGGGTTTGTGTGCGTGGAGAGATCATCGCCTTGCTACAAGTATGGAAACAAATGTTCTCTGGTAGAGGGCAAGTTTTGCTATGTTTCTCTTTTGATGCTTCTTTTGATGCACTTCTCGGCACAGTTTGTTAACAAAGATATCAGCATAGATGAACCTAAAATATCTAAGTTAAAGGTTGCTTATTATAACCCAGTATGTTGTGTTTGAAATTATTAGATATAAGTTAGATTTCCAGATGTATTCTATAATGGGAATAAAAGCTGGTGGTCCAAATTCTGTTTCTCTCTCTCTCTCTCTCTCTCTCTCTCTTTCCTCATGCTGCTTTAAGTTCAGTTTCTGAAGTGAAGGGGAGAGGGTGTTTTATTCTCATTCTTCTTACCAGCTGGTTTGGGAGTCCAAAGCACATGTCAGGCGTCTGTCTTATATGGTTGGGTATGAGAGGTCATGCTTGCATTGTGGTGTGGCCCACTTATCATTCTCAGGCTCCTAATTTTAATCTTAGGCATAATGAAATGCATGATAAAGGGTCAATTTTGACTGTTGCTTATCAACTTTCATATTGGACATTCTGTTTGAAATTAGGACACTTGTTTGTAGGCTTTCTTTAATTTTTTTTTGTTTGTTTGTTTCTAAAGTACTCATGAAGAATTGATATGTGCCAAGCTAGAAAACAGGAGTGAACCAAAAGTTCCTGTGCACGCGGGGAGCATTTCAATGGGGGAAAGGCAAATAACAAGTAAAACAGTTAATAAGATGTATGTGTTGAGATCAACTGTAAGTTCTCGGCTGTTTCTATATTTTCAGTCAAACAAGAATTTATCAGCTGAGGTTAAGGCTTAAGGAAGAAGGGATTGGAGGTTTTTGTTTTTTGTTTTTTTAAATATTTTATTTATTTGACAGAGCGAGACAGGGAACACAGCAGGGGGAGTGAGAGAGGGAGAAGCAGGCTTCCCTCCAAGCAGGGAGCCGGATGTGGGGCTCCATCCCGGGGTCTCCGGGATCATCACTTGAGCTGAAGGCAGTGGTTTAACCAACTGAGCTACCCAGGCGTCCCAGGATTGGAGGTTTTAAGGGATAGAAAATATGTGAGTCATCCAGCCAGTGGGGCAGTGAATGGTCTAGAGCAATATAGTAGGAGTGCCCAGGTGTACTTAGGACCCGCTGAAGGCTGTTTTCCTATTGCAACTCAAATATGCTTTCTCCATATTTGTGGGCAAGTCATTTAACAAATTTCTGTTTGACTCCCAAGAAAGCTAATGAGCTGATAATACAATCATCCATGCACAAACACATTGTACTCTTTGAGAGTTGCTCTATAAATCCAAGCTGTAAATGTTTGGTTATAAACACTGTCTATAGAGGTTTAATATCAGTACTAAAATCTGACCGAGGACATTGGCTTTCCTATTTAACACTTAGTAGTCTGTGTACAATTTTTTACATGATTTTGTTTGATTCCCTCTGGCTTCTTTCTTTTGACCTTTTTAAATAATAAAAACAAGATGGTTGTGCTATTAAAGAATAAGGACTGTTAGGTCTGTTTCTTTTTTAAAAAAATTATATAATATAAATATAAAATAAATATTTATAAAATACAATATAATTCACTTATAATATTATATAACCTCTTCGGGAGGGTCACATCCACAATAATACCTTTAATTATTTTAAGGGGTATACATGAATGCCCCTAATTTGTTTAAAAAGAAATTAATTTTGATTCATTTAAAAAATATAGTTCTGGAATTTCTGAGGAGGGAATTATTTAAAACAACAATAAGGAATTCTAGTTCTCAAAATGATTAAGAACTACCTGTTTAAGTTCTTCAGAAAACAAGAAAGGCTCAGCAGTGGTCATGTCTAAGTGTGGAGGTTCCACACTTGCACCCATCCCTCGGTCATGGAAACTGACAAGTCACGGTAGTTGTT
>PITA01004579.1:0-7500 GCA_004023965.1 Spilogale gracilis | reverse complement strand
AAAGAAGAGGAGATGGGAGAAATAATGAAAAGGAATCCAGAAAGCATGCCACCAGTTCACTCATATAGAGAACCTGAGGAGATAACACAAAGGAGGTATCTCTGAGCGCTCATGCTGATTGAGTGCTCATGGTGAAGGGAGGGATGATATGTAGGCATGATGACAGCAGTGGGTAGAGCAAAGCCAGGGCAGCCTGGAACCTTGTACTTTGAGAGAAAACACAGAAGCTCCTGCAAAATAGGGTGTAGGAACTGTACTTATGGCTCACTACATGTTTCTTTAATTTTCTGCTCTGCCTCAATAATGTAACTGTAATTGTGTCCTAATTGTGGACACTTGTACTTCTCCAGTTTTAATCAGGTGCCTCCATTTGAGTGTATTTTTTTTGGTCTATGATCAACTCCTTCCACCCCCATATTACCACTAATCCCTAATAATTGTTAGACATGTACTGCCCATGACACTGTACTAAACATGTTCCAGGGATGATTATATTTTTAAAAAGATTTTATTTTTTGAGAGAGATAGCAAGAGAGAGAGAGAGAGAGAGAGAGAGAGAGAGCAAGCACAAGCTTGGGGGGAGGAGAAGAAGGCTCTCCACTGAGCAGGCAGCCCAATGTAAGGCTCAATCCCAGGACCCCGGGATCATGACCTGAGGGGAAGGTACTTCTCCGACAGAGCCACTGAGGCAACCTTGTTCCACGGATTCTTGCTTTAATAGTCACCACAATGCAGACATTGCATGTAATGGATGAAGAAACTGAACCTTGAAGATGTTGAGCAGATTGTGTAAGGTCACACAGTTAGCAAGGGTTTTCACTTGGACGTGGGCACATGTCAGCCTGCCTCTAAAACCCTCATATGTCACCACTATGACACTATTGATGGAATTATAGCAGTTCACTCATGTTCTGGCTGGCCCCTGCTTATCCTGTGACCAGGAGCAAATAGCTGTAAAGTGATAGAGGCTTGTGTTTTCTCTGTGGTGTGTGTGTGTGTGTGTGTGTGTGTGTGTGTGCACATGTGCACGTATGTTCCGTGGCTAACCTAAACTCCCCTTTCTACGAAGGCTTCCACAATCTCCAAATGACTTTCTGTCCTTTTTTTTTTTAATTCCATTCCATCCATTTGACACTATTTCACATGATTAATCATGAGTCTTATATGAAAATCCATAGCAATCAAGTCCAGTAGTGATGAAACTAGCATTACTGAAGACCATATATAAAAAGTAGGATGAGAACTGGATCTCTTGTGTGCTTGCATCTTGTTTCCTCAGCAAAAATTAGGGATTCCTTAGTGGCAGGTAGTGTCTCTCATCTTGCAATTTTATCTTCTTCCACATTAAAGATTCTCAAAAAAGGCTTATTGATTGACAGTGACTGGGTCAAGTGAGGAACCATCCTATTATTTGACCTGAAATAGTTGGAGGAAAATATTTGTTTGTATTAGTATTTCCTGTTTGTTTCATACAGCATAAACCACATTTTCATCTCCTTGCTTATTTATAATTTTGTTTTGCAGACAATAATTCGCATTTCATGTTCCCCATATTAAATCTCTTTCATGAAAACAGTCTTGTGATGAATTCTCTTTGTTTGCCTTTCTTCGTTACAGCTTCTGATTTCACTTTTCCCCTTACATCCCCCTCCTACAATCTCTGCATTAACAGAGCTTTCTTCAAATGCACAGGGCATGCATTTCTAAATTAAGTTTCTTTCACTGGGGCAGGGTGGATAGCTCTAAGTAATTACCTGAGAGGCCCCCACCACTGGCAAGGAAGCCAGAATATCTAATAATTAAACATGCAAAATAAGGAAAGCTTTATTTTCCCAGTAATTTTTATTTTAAAGATAATTGTTTATTTGCTTAATTGGTTCTGCATGAAATCCTTTTGCTCTCTATCCTTGGCATGTTGTCATTTCAAGATTTCTAGTTTTGGTGGAGGAAAAAAGGGGAACAATTAAATATGAAAGGTGAAAAATTATAACCACAAGGGACAGCTGGAGTTTATCTGATGTGACAATTTCCTTTTTCTGCTACGAATTTGTTGCACTTCTGTAGGGAATGAGACAAATTAGTGGCTGTGACAGGAATGTTCTATTTTATAAGAATATTTTATTCTAGGAATGTAATTATTTCGTTGACTATAGGGATGAATAATACATATGGTTTGGGTTCTGGTCTAGGTGTAGAATCCCTCATAATGCCTTTTCTTGATGTCCATTTGGTTCTCAAAGAATGTGCTATTCACAGTATTACTTCTCAGGGCCTTTGGACTTGATTAATTGAATTTTTCCACTTCACTATTCATTAACTTAATATCCAAATATTTTGAACATTCTTCTTATGGAATATGACCTCACTGGGTCTCCAAATTAACTTTCATTATTATAATCCTGTTCTCTTCATTTTTAATTTAGTTCTAATTTATTGTTTTCTATCAAGTTCTTCTCTTGTCCATTTTGGTTATTGCAGATGATGATGTCCATTTGTAAATGAACTTTCATTAGGTTTCAGGCTCGTTATTTGGAGCTTTATTTCTTTTGTGCTCTTGTGTATGTAACTGATTGCAATTTTTGATCATTTGCTATTGGTTTTCCATGTTCAGTAACTGTGTAAAAAAGAAGCAAAGAAAGGCCTAGAGAAGAAAGGGTAGTGGAGTCAAAGTTCTCATTAAAGCAAAATGAGTTAAGTATCAGAGATTCTGTTTTCCTTCCTCTAGTGGTGATTTTTTTTGTTCTCCCATCAGAATACGAAGAAGATTTTGAAGTAGATGAGGAGAAGCAAGATGAAAAAGCTAACGAAGAAGGACAGGCTGATGATCAAATGGATGGGATGTCAAAGTCACCTTCAGATGATGAAAAATATCATTTAAACTCTGAAAAGGAGAGTGAAACCTCGTCACAGAAGGCAGCAGATGCTGATGACAATGTGAAAGATGGAGGTGATGGGTGCTCTGACAGTGAGCTAGAGGAGGATAAACAAGGCAAGTTGTTCCCCAGGTCACGGGATATGGGCTGTTTAGCAAGAGGGCTCACTACTTTTATTTTCTTTATGTTTAAAGAAATGTTTAATGGGATGCTTATTTTTTTAAGGGAACATTTAGAGCCTGGATTCCTAACCAGAGGATGGTGATCAGTTTTCCATTAGATAACCTAATTTTGGGGGTCCATACTTAATCCCTTCTTTCCTTAGTTTGCTGGGAATTTTCACCAGGGCTCAGTAAAGCTTGCAGTGAAATGCTATTTACTTAGAGTGTTACTCCTTTTTTTTTTAAATCCCAAAGTATCCCCCTCACATGCCTATAGACACACACACACACACACACACACACACACACACACACACACACACCCATGTGCATATGTGTGTGTGCACACTACTTTGTAGCCTTGGAAAAATGAAAAGTAGTTCCCATTCAGTTAAAAGGAAAGTTGAAGATTCCTAAGTTCACATTTTTGTCTTCACTTACCTTGCACACAGGATGCTGGCATCTTAGTTTCATGGAAGGATTATTTCTCTTGGCAAAGGCAGCTCCCTCACAGTCTTCTTTTTTTTATCATTAACATACAATATATTATTTGTTTTGGGGTACAGGTCTGTGAATCATCAGTTGTACACAATTCACAGCACTCACCATAGCACATACCCTCCCCAGTGTCCATCACTCTGCACCCTATCCCTCCCCCTATCCCCCAACAACCCTCAGTTTATTTCCTGAGAATAAGAGTGTCTTATGGTCTGTCTCCCTCCCTAGTCCCATCTTACTTCATTTTTCCCTCCCTTCCCCTCATGACCCCCCACCCTACCTCTTAAATTCCTCATATCTGAGAGGTCATATGATAGTTCTCTTTCTCTGATTGACTTAATGTGCTTAGCATAATACCCTCTAGTTCCATCCATGTTTTTGTGAATGGCACGGTTTCATTTTCTTGATGGCTGTATAGTACATATGTACATATTGTACGTATACCACATCTTCTTTATCCATTCATCTATTGATGGACATCTAGGTTCTTCCATAGTTTGGCTATTGTAGACATTGCTGCTATAAACATTTGTGTGCATGTGCCCCTTTGGATCACTGCATTTGTGTCCTTAGGGTAAATACCCAGTAATGCAATTGCTGGGTCATAGGCTCTATTTTCAACTTTTTGAGGAACTTCCATACTGTTTTCCAGAGTGGCTGCACCAGCTTGCATTCCTTCCTACCAACAATGTAGGAGGGTTTCCCTTTCTCCGCATCCTCACCAACACCTGTTGTTTCCTGACTGGTTAATTTTGGCCATTCTGACTGGTGTGAGGTGGTATCTCACCCCTCACAGTCTTCAAGCCAAAAAGGACTTTGAATGTTCATGGGGAAAATACAGAAAGGTTTTCAGGTAGAGAAAGATACCCTTATCATCTGAGGCATATCTCAAACATTTCAAGACTTTTTCAAAGACCTTAATTCCCCAAAATAATGTTCAGTGAAAGAAGCAACCAATTCCCTGCTTTGTCCCATAAAAGGGTTTGGCCAAGGTTATGTGATTCTTAATCTGAGATCTTTCCTGGTACATTGAGGGTATTTACTAGTTATAGCAGTAACCCTGTCATATTTAAGTATATGTATGTCATTGTAATTTGCTTTGGGCTGGAGAATGAGGTTACATTAGGACGACCTTTCTTTTTTTTAAAGATTAATTATTTATTTGACATAGAGAGAGAGCATGCACACACAAGCAAGGATAGAGGCAGGCAGAGGGAGCAGGAGAAGCAGACTCTCCTTGGAGCAGGGAGCCCCATGTGGAGCTCTTTCCAGAACCCTGGATTATGACCCAAGCCAAAGTCCAACTGACTGAGCCACCCAGGGACCCCTATGATGACTTTTTAAATTGCTGTCCCTTTCCCTCATTTTTTACACCTCTTAACATTTTTTTACTGTATAAAATTCAAAATTTTGAATTCAAGTATTCTATTGGGATAATATAAAATAAGAGTAAATTCAGTAACCAAGTAATCATAAAAGCAAATATTTTAGTTCCACTCTCTTCAAGGAATAATTTAAGCAAACCTATTCTAAAATTTCATGTACATGCATAAAGGCAATAAGATACAGAAATTATTTAGAGTAAAAGAGAAGATAATTTTATTAGGAAGTGCAGATGGGAACATCACTAAGCTTGAACTAAAAATTTAATCCTGAGTTTCCTGACAGTCAAAGCAATGAGGGAAACAGAATGTGAGAATTTAGAATGATGTTTGTTATTTGTAAACTCAAAAACAATACTTGCTGTCACTTTTATTAGAGTTGAACGATCCACTGAGGATTAATGGCCAGGCATTGAAATATTTTTTATAAAGTCTAAACTAGGCCCTTTGTATAGTTGTTCTTAATACTTGCATTTTATGTTTCCAGGAATGCCTAATATATAAGCTTTTTTTTTCTCAATTTGAATGTGAGTATTGGATTTAAGTTTATATTCCTATATGACATAGAGAAAGTGAAAGAATTCTATGGAAAAGTGATGTCATGTGGATCAAATTTTAAAGAAATTATATGAGTCACTTGAACGTGGAAAAGAACTAAAAATGAGTTTTCACATTTTAAAAATTGTTCCAAACACAGGGACTCAAATTTTCCTTTCTTCAGTAATGGTGGGAAATAATAAGTGTTAATTTCATGAAGTTTCAGTACATTCTTTCAATATATGGTCATCTAGGATTATTTTTGTGCTGCATAGTCATCTTATTTTCTTAGGATAAGATGAATTTTTTCTAAAGCAGAATAAATTTCTATGTTCAAACAGAGAGGGATGTAGGCAGTACTTGGATCTTCCCTGGAGGGAAAGCTTTAATCATTTAGACTTGTAATCATTGAATAACTGACAGAATAGGTAAGCTTTAACACTGAATACTGCTTGCATATTAATAATTAGAATCTTATGTTTAGAAAGGCATTCAAAAGCTGTTGTTTATTAAGACTCTGTGCTGGGTGCCTGGGTGGCTCAATGGGTTAAAGCCTCTGCCTTTGGCTCAGGTCATGATCCCAGGGTCCTGGGATTGAGGCCTGTGTTGGGCTTTCTGCTCAGCAGGGAGCCTGCTTCCCTGCCAACTTGTGAGCTCTCTCTCTGTCAAATAAATAAATAAAGTCTTAAAAAAAAAAGACTCTGTGCTAAGCTCTGTGCTAAATAAATATTTTATATGAATTATCTGATTTACCTCAAACAGTCTTAAAAAGCAGGTACTTTTTCTTTTTATCTCCATTTTGTAAATTAATAAACTTGGATACAGTGAGATTCCAAGTAACTCACATAGCCAAAAAGCAGTGGAACCAAGATATAAACATCACCCATCTTCAGAGCCTGGATTTTGGAGAAATAATATATCATTGTTCCAAATGAGAAAATATCTCTTTATCTAAAAGTAAAGTAAATCCCCCCAATGAAAGGATTCTGCTTCCTCAAGACTATATGTTTTAGAGGCACTTGAGGTTTTCATCTTCTTCTCCAGCCTCTGTTTTTTGTTTTGTTTTTGAAGAGAAGAGATAAAAATGGACATTTTCTACTTTTACTCAAATTGACCTTTCTCCTCCCTGTCTACTCCGAGGCGTTGGGCTCTGTTCCGGTTGAGGCCCCTCTTCTTCCATGACACTTTCTTACCGTGCCAGCTTTCACTGAGCTCTTTATTTTATAAAACTCTGTCATTCATTATTCTCTTATTTATTATCTCTTATTGTTTCATAATGTTAAATTTTACCCCTCAAATTAATTACACAGGTTAATAACACAAAACTGTTAACACTCCGAAAGCTAGGATTGTTTGTTATCTTTGTTATTCTTCACAGAGGTGATTTCCTTAAAGATATTTTGTAAATATTATGCAATTACTTGATTGTTTTGTAACACGAGGAGCACTAAGATGCTTTTATTTGCCACGAATAAAAGCATCTTAGAATTTTATTGAAAAAGATTGTATAGAATTAACTGCATTATTGGGTATAGAATATACAATATTTTTGAAGAGATATGTAGTGAAAACATAAAAAATCTAGCCTGCAAATGGGAAATTAAGTGCCAGAAATTAAATTTGCCAACTATTTTATTTTGTTGTTTCAATAATGATATTATTAAGCCATCCTTTTTAAGAGCTCTTTTACATTTTTGGTATTTACATTAAAACTTTGCCACTATTTTGAAATAAAATCTCATTGCTTATTACTGTTTCTTTCCTCTGCCTCCCAGCTCCTTTATTTGCTATCCCTTGATTTTGATAACCTGGCCTCGTATTATTCAGAAACATTCCTTTTAGCATGTGGAATATATGAATTAGAGATTTCATCCAGCAAACAAAGTAGCATGTATTAAAAATGATAATGACACAGTGGGTTCCTTGGAGCACTCTATTAAAAAGCCAGACAGCATTTCATCTTTAGAAGTGTAAGAGGAGTATTGTGACCACTGAGTCTGAGACACCGGTTCATCCTTTTTATTGACATGATTAAGAATCTTGCTGTTA
>PITA01004578.1:0-121631 GCA_004023965.1 Spilogale gracilis | reverse complement strand
TCCCATCCCTCCACCCCACTCCCTCCAAGTCCCTCAGTTTGTTTCTGTGTCCAAAGTCTCTGTTGTTTCGTTTCTCTCCCTGGATTACCCTACTTCCCATTTACTTTCCTTCTCCCACTGTCCTCCAGGTTACCCCTCCTGCACCGTAAGTAAGTGAGACCATGCGATACTTGACTTTCTCTTCTTGGCTTATTTCACTCAGCATAATCTCTTCCAGTCCAGTCCATGTTGCTACAAAAGTTGGGTATTCATCCTTTCTGACGGAGGCATAGTATTCCATTGTATATATGTACCACATCTTCTTTATCCATTCATCTGTTGATGGGCACCTTGGGTCTTTCCACAGTTTGGCGATTGTGGCCATTGCTGCGATGAACATTGGGGTACATATGGCCCTTCTTTTCACTACATCTGTATCTTTGCTGCCCATGTTTTTAGGAGGTGCCTCTGCTATGAGGTGAGGCAGATAAAGACAGGATGTGCCGTTTTGTTTCTAAGCCCAGTATCATCTCTGGACACATTTCAAGTCAACAGGACATGTTTCTTTGTCATTATTCCCACCGTCCTATAACCTGCCATATGTCACTATGACCATATTACAATATCATGCACATAACCTGAAGAGTGTGTATTTATGTATAAAGATACACACACATTTGTGTCAGTACATGTATGTCTGACTACTTTACCAGAGCAGATTTTTGACAAAGCTTGGCCAAATGTGTCTCCTTTTTCTTGCCAAATTAATGTGTTTTCCAGTGGCCCATCTCCCACTGGTTGGCAGAAAACCCCACACATCCGTGATGTTTAAATTGTTCACTCAAGTGTGGTGTTTTTCAGGCTAACCCTGTCTCTCTGGGGTGAGTTAATAGCTTTCCTAGGATCTGCCAAATGCCCTCTCTGTGAAGTTCCCTGGTAGGTAAGCCCACCGAGCTGCAATGTGGCACAGCAAGGGGGAGACCTCCAATTCTAGGTGGTGCCTGGGATGCTTCGTCGTGCCTGTTACTGACATCCCTAGGCTTACAGAACAGGCTCTGTGCTCACTTGGCTCAGAGGAGTATGGCCATGTCCCAGAGCTCCATCTTGACCCTCCTCCTCCTTGGCTTTTCTGTTGTGAAGCCGCTTGTAAAACTTAGACTCTTTGGGGAAAGGTGGTTGTCTCTGTGAGCCCTCTCCAGAGCCATCACTATGCAGGAGAGGAAGGAAAAGAAATGAGATTATTGAGAAGGAATTGATACATTGCAGACTATTTGTATCCCTAGATTAACTAAAGCATGTCAATTAGAGTGTGTTCTTCTCCTTTAGAAGAATATGTAATATATTTGGGAATTGGTGTTCTAAGCTTTAAAACATTTTTCAGAGAAATTCGATACCTAATGCCGTGGTGATTTATCTTAGGTAAAAGGCACAATGAAAGTCCAAAATATCAATAATTTTGTTAAGTACGAGGGAAATATATTTGGGGAATTACTGAGATGTTATAAGAAACAATCTCATCTTGTAGTGTACATACGTTTTCTCCCCACTAACCAAATGGGAAGTGAAGAATCATCAATCATGGATAATCATTTTTAGGAACTTGTTTGATCTGTGTTCATGTAAGGTTGGCTGGAATTACCAGGGTATTTTAAAAGTTTAGGGATTTTAAAACACATTAGACTGGTTTTATGTTACTGGTTTATTGTTTCCTTTGGGTTCATTCTCCTGTGAATCACCACAACTCAATAGCAACCGGCTTAATCCTATCAGACAGATGTAATCTTCATTATTTGGAAAAGGAATAGCTGATCTCTCAGGCAGCATGTGAAGATTTAAATATTTAGTAAAAACGGTACTGCACACATAGTTATCCAGGTTTCATTGTACTTTGACACACAATAAAATAGAAATAAATCCCTGCTAAATTCCTCATTAGTGACACAGAAATGATCACGAAAATAAGATACAGCAGGAAAATGGATGTGCCGTAGCTGCACACAACTACGATGGCGGGTCTTAACAACTCAAATCTAGCGTAAAGAAAGCTTCAGAAATATCTCTAACCCATGATACCGTTGCTTGAAATGTTGAACACAGACAAAACCAAGTGACGTCACTAATGGTTTATACAAATCCTGCTATATGTAGGCAGCAAGTATCGGACATGGAAGCCAAGAGTCCCCAAGGCAGAGAGGGTAGTCTCTTCAACAAGTGGTGTTGGATAACCTAGAGAAACATACAGGGAACAAGAAAATTGTACCCTTTCCTCACTCCGTTTACAAAAAACAAACTTAAAATAGATAACCTTAAACACAATGCCTGATACCATGAGACTCCTAGAAGAAAACATTTGGAAGAAGGTTATTGACACAAGTCTTGGCTATGATTTTTTTAAGATCTTATTTATTTATTTGAGAGAAAGAGAAAAAGAGAGGGCATGAGTGGGGAGAGAGAAGAAGTCAGAGGGAGAAGCAGACTCTCTGTGGAGCAGGGAGCCTGATGTGGGACTCGATCCCAGGTCTCCAGGATCATGACCTGAGCTGAAGGCAGTGGCTTAACCAACTGAGCCACCCAGGCACCCCTTGGCAGTGATGTTTTGAACATGACCACAAAAGTACAAACAACAAAAACAAAAATCAACAAGTAGGACTATATGCTTCTGCGCAGCAAAGAAACAATTAACAAAATGACAAGACAATCTACACAATGGAAGAAAAATTTTGCAAGTCATATCGGACAAGGAGTTAATACCCAGAATATATAAAGAACTCTATAAATTTAAAACAACAAACAAACAATGTGATTAAAAATGAGCAGAAGAGGGACTCTTGGGTGACTCATGTTGGTTAAATATCTGCCTTTGGCTCAGGTTGTGATCCCAGGGTCTTGGGATCAAGTCCTGCATTGGGGTCACTGCTCAGTGGGAGACCTGCTTCTCCCTGTCCCATGCCCCCTGCCTCATTCCCTCTCTCGATGTCACTTTCTCTGTCAAACAAACAAATAAAATCTTTTTTAAAAATGAGAAGAAAGGGGTGCCTGGGTGGCTCAGTTGGTTAAGTGGCTGCTTTCGACTCAGGTCATGATCCTGGAGACCCAGGATCAAGTCCCACATAGGGATTCCTGCTCGACAGGAAGCCTGCTTCTCCCTCTCTCGGTCCCTCTGCTTGTGTTCCCTCTCTAGCTGTGTTTCTCTCTGTCAAATAAGTAAATAAAATATTTGGAAAAAAAATAAGCAGAAGAACTATATAGACACCTCTTCAAAGAAGACTTCCTGATGGCCAACAAACATGAAAAGTTGCTCAACATCATTCAACATTAGGGAAATGCAAAGCAGAACCATAGTGGGATATCACCTCACACCTCAGAGAATGGCTAGCACCAATAAGAGAAGAGACAACAGGTCTTTGTGAGGATATGTTACAAAGAAAACTATGCTGTTGGCAGGAAGGTAAATTGGTACAACCACAAAGGAAAACAACATAGAATTTCCCCCAAAATCAAAACAGACTTACCGTATCATCCAACAGTTCCACTTCTGGGTATATACCCAAAGGAAAGGAAAACAGGATTCGACAAGATATCTGCAATGCATGTTTATTGCAGCAGTATTCATAATAGCCAAGATATGGACACAACCCAAATGCCCATCGACAGATGGGTGGATGAAAAAGATGTGGTACATATACACAATGAAATATCATTCAGACCTAAGAGAGGAGGGTATCATTCCATTTGTGAAAACATGCCTGGAATTTGAGCACATTATGCTATGTGAGATAAGTCAGAGAAAGATAATTCGTGTATGATATCATTTATACATGGAATCTAAAAAAAAGATGGGATGGTAGTTACCACAAAGGGGTAGAGGATAAGAGTGAGGGTACAAACATGTAACGAACAGCAAGTAAGCCACAGAGATCCAATGCACAGTATACTGAATATAGACAGTAGTATTGTAGTGTAAGTATGTAGTGTGAAAAACATCACTACATCAGCCATCATAATACAATATACAAGTGTATCCAAGTAACAGGCCATATACCTTAAATTTACACAATGTTACATGTCCAATTTATTCAATAATTTTTTTAAAAAATAATTTCTATTGCATTATATAACTTCATAAAATAAAACTTAATGAATAAGATAAATTGTAAAAAATTCAAGATACTGGTTACTTTTATTGAAGGTGGGCAGATAGGAAAGGAAATATCATGTAGTTTGACTAAGTTATGGGTTATATTCTCATCCTTCTCTTGGCTTGCAAGCCTATAGGTAATCATTATATTTTTTAAAATGGGTGGATGGATGGATAGGTAGTTGGAATAGATGGATGGCTGGATGGATAAATGGATGGCTGGATGGGTGGATGGATGGATGGATGGATGGATGGATGGATGGATGGATAGATGGATATATGGCTGGCTGGCTGGGTGGATGGATGGATGGATGGATGGATATGTGGATGGATAGCTGGATGGGTGGGTGGGTAGATGTATGTATGTATGTATGGATGGATGGATAGATGGATGACGGGATGGGTGTGTAGGTGGATGGATGAATGGATGAATGGATAGATGGATGGCGGGATGGGTGTATAGGTGGATAGATGAATGGATGAATGGATAGATGGATGGCGGGATGGGTGGGTAGGTGAACAGATGGATGGATAGGTGGGTGGATGGATAGATAGGTGGATGGACAGACAGGTGGATGGATGTATTACAAAAACAAAACTGTAGATCTCTGATGCCAGTGAACTATGATTATCTCCTATCTTTGCAGCTGAGTTACTAAATAAACTCAGTTCAGTAGTTGGAATAGATGGGTGGCAGGATAGATAAATGGATGACTGGATGGGTGGGTGGGTGGGTGGATGGATGGATGGATGGAAACAAACAAAGAAAACATCAGGGTAGATTTTATGTAACTGAGCATGTTTCATTCTAGCACGTGTTCAGATATTCACAGGGAATGTTCTAGTACAAGTAAGGTCTACAACATGCATGCGCTTGGTGAAATGACTTCCTATGCAACTACTTCATTTTGTTGACTGCTGCTGGCTGGAACATAATATGGAATGCAGGGACTGTCCTTTTCCTCAGCCATTCCCTGAAGCCCCATTTGGGTAAAGGATTTTAAATAGCTAATTACCATCAACACCTTTGTGTCATTGATTTTTTTTTCAGGTGGCCTCTGAATGTAGTTTTCTTAATCTGCCACAGTGAGCAATGAAATTTAAAACTCTAAGTACCACAGTTCTACAAGAAGAAATGGATTTGCTTTCTGAAAATAAAGAGCAAAGAAGGAAGTTGAGTGAAGCACAAGTATAGAGTGTCCTGCCTGGAATATCTAAATAGGCTCATCTTAGGGCTGGGGGCTCTCTGCATGGGAATGAACTATAGTGGATGAATTCTTGGTGGCAACACACAGGCACCCGTTGGATGACTTCATCGTCAGACAGTTGCTTGAAAGGAGCACCATGATAGGAAGCCATGCTCTATGTCTCACCTGGAGGAGCCAAAATATGCAGCCGGTGGCCTTATCTTCATATCTCTTATAACTTCTCCACCTCCTCCATTTAAGATCATGGACTTATTCTAACTGCTATATCTTCACCAAGACTGCGATTATTTCAACTGTGGGTTTAGAGGTCATTAATTTTTTATTCACTTATATGATTAAGATAATTGGGATCCGATCGATGACAGGCAGGATTGCAATCCAATCCCCTACATCTTTGTAGAACTCCCTGCTCTTGAGTGTAGGAAGGTCCTGAGGATCTGCTAAACCGTCACTCTCATCATCAGGTTGACTTTAAGAGATTATCTTACAAGGCATAGTTGACTTTAAGAGAAAGAAAGATTATTGTTTTGGGGCCAGACCTAATGAGGCTGGACCTTCAAAAGGACATTCTTCAAAGGAGCCTGGAAGGAATTCTACAAGAGGGAAGTTCGTTCCGCACTGCTGTCTTTGAAGATGAACAGGACCATGTGGAAAGTAATGCAGAAAGCTGCTAGGAGGCGAGCACAGCCCCATGATGAAAGCCAGCAAGCAAATGGATGTGATCCTACCACCACAAGGAAGTGGGTCTTGCTACAACTGCGCAGGCTTGGAGAAGGACTCTGAACTCAACAAGAGCACAGATCAACACCTGAATATCCGTCTTAAGAGCTCTGAGCAGAAGATACTCAGGGTGTGCCAGATTGGATGCGATTGTGTGTAATGCTCAGAGTAAACCATACTAATACTAAGGGGAAAAATCATCTTTGTGACAGTCTTTCTGGTCACTACAAGATTGGTTTTTATTTTTCCAGACAGCAGTTTCCACATCCAAATATGACTCCCCATTCTTTTCCAAAATGAAGATAATCTCCCCTGCCCTCTGGTGGAATTCCTCATTCACAGATGACACGTTTCCTTTTTCAGATCCCAAATACTCTGTAGCCACAAACTGATTCTATGAAAAACTTATAATTGGCTTACTTTATGTTAGAAATTTGGAGACTTGATCCCATTGACAAGATTTTTAAAATGAAACTGTGCCATAGATATATAACAAAGATATTTTGCTACAGAAAAATATAAAAATATAAACTTTCTATTTCTGTAAGACTGTTTCACCTGCAACATCACAGATAATGAGATTATATTTTAAATGTTAATGATTTATTGTTTTTTTGAGACACTTTGCAATATGTATACTAGGGAATTGATAGTTCTAGGATGATTCTTACAAATTAAATTATTGTCAGAATTAGATCCATAAGTGATGAAGGGTGAGGTAAAAATGACCCATTTGTGAATACTTACCACATTCTTGATGACTCATATGAATATACATCTTTAAAATTACATTAGTGTACATTTCAAGGAGGATATGTTACAAAGGACACACATGAGACTTTAGATAGCAATTTTGCCAATTTGAGAAAAACTATCCCATTTCTGTCAGTGATGACAGATCCATTCAACTCACATTTATGTGCTCAAGAAATGTCCAAACCAGGCAATTATTGCAAACTGAACTTTTGAAGACTTCTAATTTTATATTTTAGAATTGTCAAAGACTTGTAATTAGAAGGTCAGTGTATGTTTGTTTTAAAATACCTCTAATGACTAGATATATTGATGAAGATCCATAGTTCTTATTATTGTGATTCAAAGATTTATTAATTTCTAAGAGATGTTGCTTAAAAATGTTGACCAGAATGCTGGGGAAGATGTAGGGATTTGGTAGAAGACTTTGTCTATTTTGGGATTCCCTTAGGAATGTTTCTTGGCTCTCCCTGGAGGAAGCATGCAAGGAAAGACATTCCATTGCTCTCTCTCACTTTCCAGGAAACACAAAAGAAATGAAGGCCAAAACTGCTTCTAATTTATGACATAAGAGAAAAAAAATTGTCCCTTGTCCCAGTTCCAAGGGGCAGAATGGTGCAGTGAAAATTTGGCGTCCATCCTGGGGTCAACAAACTGGCCAGCAGGGCAGTAGGGACACAGCAGCTACTGAAATAGCCACATGGGTGTGGGAAGCAGGGGTCTGCACGAGGCGGGTTGGATAACATGCCAATGGATGTCCCCCACAGGAGGCATGTACCAAGAGTGTGGACCATCAAACATGAAGTGTACAGAATTCTTTTGAAGAAGATCTGACTCAAAATGAGTTCCCAAGGAGGGGTGAGAAGGAAGAGTGTTGCTCTTCTGGAAACAAAGGTGGAGTTCATTCAGAGAGAGTCTGATGGAATAGAGCACTACTTAGGAGTGGCACCAGTGGCAATGTCCTCTACTACCCTTCCAGACATGTTTCGCAGTGTAAGTTACTCTTCTCCTGTCAGTCCTACAAATTCCCTGCACCGAAGAAGAGATAATTCACAGAATGTAAGATGTAATGAAGTGAATTCATGGCTGTGGAGTGCCAGGCATTTGGAACAGCCCAGTGAGTTGGGCGAGCAGAGGTTGAAAATGAATGTTCCTTCACTCTTCACAGGCTCCATGGAGATTCCAACACTGCAGGAAGAGAAGTGAATTGGAGGCCCCTCAGGAAATCCGGGAAAGTGCTCTTTCTGGTCAGGAGTCTTGCTTCAGACTCTCTAAACCAGATCAGTGCTCTGTACTCCTGTATCCAGATACAGTTCTTGAGAAATCCCAAAATCCTATAGTTGCAATTGCCCCTCATTAAAGAATAATAGCGATGACCGTGTCTAGGCGGAAGGATTCGTGGCATCTTAGAAAGGGTGACGATCCAGCATGGCACAACATGATCATAATGGTCCCACTCGAAGGGAACATGTGCAATATGGCGGAGGATGAGTTTAACCTGATGGGACCAAAAAGATGCATGGCACTGTTCAGCACAGTCCCACCCCTGAAGACCTGATGGGAATTGGCATATCTCAAAGGATATGCCTTCTTGTAGAAAGGGAACTCCAAAACCAGGTGTTCCTTCAGCTTCTACCCACTGAATTTCCTCTAATAAGCAAATAAAACCACAGAAAAGGTGTTTAGTGCAAGGAACTGAATTCACAAAAATAAATTTCCAGCCCTTTCACTAAGTGGAGGCTACAAACAGAAGTTTCATCATTATGGAACAGTAAGTTTATCATTTTGCACATGTTTTGGGGGCCTGAGGCTCATACCCAATGACATCACCATTCTCTTTAAATTCATCCTCCCATGAATCATGCATATTTTAGAGTCAAATGTTGCTGAACCCCCTCTCATTCTTTCTATCCAGTAGCATGCTCCCAGGGACTGCTGTTGGTCTTGAATTATATCAGAAAACATGTTAAATGGTCATTTTTCAGATTGCTGACTTGTAGGAAAACTAGTAATAGATCTACAGGGGAGAAATCTTTATAAATAGCAGCATGCAAATGATTGACAAAATTAATGCTCACGATGATGTCGAGTCTACCCTTGGAATTTCCTTAGAAAGCAGTGCTCAGAGTTTCTCCTCTGCTGAAAGTCTCTGATTCTCTGCCGGTAATTACATATCGATTTTACCTGTCAATGGCCATTCTGCCACGAGTCTTTTCCCATGAAATGACGAATGTATCTGGTCAAAATTCATCCTGAAGCCAAATCTAAAGGACAACATTTTATTTACATAATGTCTGTGGGGAAGGGAAATTAATCCAATTAGAAATTGAAAGGTGGAGATAATATTTGAGCATGAATTACATCAATACAAGGAGTCTAAGGTAGTTGTTTCACACACTTGTTTTTATATGAGAATTTATGTCCTCTTTCTGAAGGAAAGTAAAGAGCAGCATTTCAAGGGGGAATGGGTAGGCTCACTCCCGCCATCTTTAATATGGGAAGGGGTTAATGGGACTGCAGGACAAAGCACACCCATGTGTATTTGCAAGAGACAAATACAGATTTTATACATCAGAGACATTCTTATTTGAATTCTCCTACACTGTATCTTATATCTCTTGTACTTCCTTCTTTTTGCAAAAATAAATAAATAACATTTAAAAATATTATCAACCATGACATACTTAATTTTCTTCATCACCATGAGATGACACTCTTTATTATATTCTTATATTCCATTTACTTAATCACCCATTTATCAAATATATATTAACAATCTATGTTGATTATGGAATAGGATGGAATATGGAATAAGGATAGTCCTAGATATTAGGAAGATACTCATTGAAACATGTGATCCCTGTCCTCAGATAGTTGGATAAGCACATAAGTGATGCACACCACCCATATTCCATACAGCCTCCAAGAAGACTCTGTTGTGTGCACTGAATTTAGGGTCCCTGATGGCGGACCTTCAGGAGGAGACAGATATGTTAAGAGATGATATTTTGGTTTTTGTATTACTTTCCATTTTTGTTCAAATCTAATGAAATGATTCAAGGGAGGGGCAAGTAGATATGGGTAGACACATTAATACCCAGTAGTACATTAATTCTTCCCTTGGCATCTCCCAAATTCATGATATGTGCTACTCAGTTTTTGCTACCAGAATGATCTTCCCCAAAGTTATGTAGAAATCCAGGTCACAATGCTTTTAACAGTCAGCATGGGCCATCATAAGAAAAAAGCCACAGAGGGGTGGCTTAAAAGATAGACATTTATATTCTCACAGTTCTCTTAGATCATGGATCAAGGAAGCTAGCATGGTCTGTGCTGAGGAGAGCTCTCCTTGTAGCTTTCACACACCCAGCCTGCTCTCTGGTATCTCTTCTTACAAGGACACTAATCCAATCATGGGGGCTCCGCCCTCATGACCTCATCTAACAGTAATGAGCTCCCAAAGGCCCTTCTCCAAATAGAATCACAGCTTCAACATATGAATTTTGCAGGGACATAGTTCAATCCATACCAGTCCTGAAGGCACTTCACCCTGAATCGATAAAACTATTCACAAACTAAAAATGAGCCAACCTTGGATCACAGTAGTTATTTTTGGAGAAAAAGATAGCTTTTAATCAAAAATCTTGGGTTGATAAATGAACACAATGATTGAAGACATGTAAAAAAATATCCAGACTATATATTTACAGTCAAAGGTATATTTGGTCAGTCTGAAAATATATTTAAAATTTAATTTGACCTAAGAAAACATTAACAAAATCATTTACTGTGATTAAGTGAGATTTATTCCCAGGATGAAAAAGTAACTCAATATTTGCAAATCAATCAATGTGATACACCCAACACTAATAAAAATCATGTCATCATTTCAATAGCAGAAAAAGCATTTGGCAAAGTACAACCTCCATTCATGATAAAAAAAAAAAAACAAAACCCTCCCCAGAGTAAGTTTAGAGGGAATATATCTCAGTATAATGAAAAACCCACAGTTGACATCATCATGAATGGGGAAAAACTGAGAGCTTTTCCTTTAAGGTCAGGGACAAGACAAAGATGTCCACTCTTACCACTTTTATTCAACATAGTACTGGAATCCCTAGCCACAGCAATTATACAACAAAGAAAATTTAAGGCATCCAAACTGGTAAGGAAGCTGTAAAACTTAAACATACTGCAGATGACATTATACTACATATAGAAAATTCTAAGGAATCCACCAAAAAACTCCTGGAACTGAAAAATGAATTCAATAAGGTTGCAGGATACAAAATCAATATGCAGAAACCCACTGCATTTTTAAACACCAATAATGAAGCAGCAGAAAGAGAAAGCAAGAAAACAATCTCATTTGCGGTTGAACCAAAAGCATAAAATACTTAGGGATAAACCTTATCAAAGAGGTGAAAGACCTGTACTCTGAAAAGTATAAACACAGCTGAAAGAAATTGAAGATGACATAAAGAAATGAAAAGATAATTCCATGCTCATAGATTGGGAGAACAAATATTGCTCTCATGTCCCTGCTACCCAAAACAACCTACAGATTTAATGCAATTCCTGTCAAAATAACAACAGCACTTTTCACAGAACTGGAACAAACAGTTCTGAAATTTGTATGGAACCACAAAAATCCCTGAATAACCAGATCAATCTTGAAAAAGAAAAGCAAAGCTGGAGGCATTCCAATGCAGACTTCAAGTTATATTACAAAGCTGTAGTGATCAATACAATAGGGTACTGGCAAAAAACAAACACATAGATCAACAGAACAGAATAGAAAACCCAGAAATAAACTCACAACTTGTTAATTAATTTTTGACAAAGCAAGGAAGCATATCTAATGGGAAAAAGAGAGTCTCTTCAACAAATGGTGTTGGGGAAACTGGACAGGAACATGCAGAAGAATGAAACTGGACCACTTTCTTTCATCGCAGACAGTAATTCAAAATTGATTAAATACCTAAATATGGGACCCAAAACCATAAAAAATCCTAAAAGAGAGCACAGGCAGTCATTTATCCAACATCAACCATAACAACGTTTTTCTAGGTATGTCTGCAGAGGCAAGAGAAACATAAGCAAAAATAAACTCTTGGGACTACATCAAAATAAAAAGCTTCTGCCCAGCAAGGGAAAACAGTCTACAAAACTAAAAGACAATCTATAGAATGGGAGAAGATATGTGCAAATGACATATAAGGGCTAGCATCCAAAATATAAAGAACTTATCAAACTCAACACCCAAAGAACAAATAATCCAGTAAAGAAATGGGCAGAAGACATGAACAGACATTTCTGCAAAGAAGACATCCAGATGGCCAACAGACACATGAGAAGATGCTCAACATCCCTCATCATCGGGGAAATTCAAATCAAAACCACAATGAGATATTATATCACACCTATCAGAATGGCTAAAATCTAAAGCACAAGAAACAAGTGTTGGCAAAGATGTGGAGATAAAGGAACCCGTGTGCACTGTTAGGGGGAAAGCAAACTGGTATAGTCACCCTGAAAGATAGTATGGAGGATCCTCAAAAAGTTAAAAATAGAACTACTCTACTACGCAGTAATTGTACTATTGGGTGTTTTACCAAAAATTACAAAAACATAATTCAAAGGAACATGTTTACCTGTATGTTTATATCCACATTATTCTCAATAGCCAAATTATGAAACCAGCCCAAATAACCATCGGCAGATGAATGGATAAAGATGTGGGGTATGTGTGTATGGGTGTGTATATACACACACAAAATGTAGGCACACAAACAATGGAATATCACTCAGCCACAGAAAAAGAATGAAATCTTGCCATTTGCAACAATGGGGCAGATCTAGAGAGTTGAATGCTAGGTGAAATGAATCATTCAAAGAAAGACAGATACTTTATCATTTCACTTGTATGGGGAACCAAAAAACAAAATATGTGAACAAAGGAAAAGAAGAGATAAACCAAAAAAACAGACTCTTGACTATAGAGAACCAACTGGTGGTGACCCCAGGGGCAGTGGGTGGGGAGATGGGTGAAACAGGTGGATAGACTGAGAATACACTTGCCTGGATGACCACAGAGCGATATATGGACATGTGGAATCACTAGACTGTACACCCGAAACAAATATCACCGTGTATGTTAATTATGCTGGACTTACAATTTAAAAAATTAATTTGAAAGAGGTAACTTAGCTTATTTCTCCTCACACCAGAGGCTATCTCTATACAAAGCACTCTCACATGCTGGTATCAAGTAGTGGCATTTCTAAAATGCAGAGATTTTGATGTCAGATTTTCACTGTGTCAAGAGGTGTCTTTTTTCTACATATGTCAGTCAGTAACACCAAGAAAAAACAATTTTTCTGTAACTAACATACACACACACACACAAAAAGGCAGATGGGTCTTTCTATGTAGATGATGGTAACATTTGATTTTCTAGTGAGGCTCCCATAGAAACAAATCTACATAAAGGAAGAGAACTGAGCCTTCACGTTTCCTGTCCAGGGGTATTTGAAAGATGTTCTTTGCACATCTTCAAGGGAGTCTGTATTGAAATTGTGCCAGGAACCCAGCTGAATGTGAAAACCTGGAGTGCTCCTTACTGTTTCACAACATTTAGACCCATTTCAGTAATTTTGAAAGACATGACCTGTAATTTTTGGCACAGAGTTGGTCAGGTGCTGGGGCTAGTTCATACTGGCTTGAGAGCTCATTATTACATTTTCAGGAATTTTGTGAGCTGCTTGATATCACTTAGGTACTTTAAATTGGCAATGAAGAGGTTGTTTACATCAAATAACTTGGAAATGGCTGTAACTCAGATCTCCCCCACCTCATCCTTAGAGGTATTGCTAAATATTTACCAGCATACTGCCCTGGTGCAGCAGATAGAATCAAAATGTTTAATTCGATTCAATAGTGCCATTTGGGGGAGTAAAAAGAGTATTTATTTTCTATACAGATGAGATGGTTTTGATTCAGATCTCCATGCTTCTATCCACTAAGAGCAACTACAAGCCCTAGAAATAATGCAAGAGACAACCAAATAATTCTGGAAGGTGAAAAGTGGAAGGCAAACTGCTTTAGGATCTCATAGCAGCAGGTGTCTGATGATGCCATACCCAATAAAAATAGAATATTCAGCCCTGGTGTTTCTGAACTTCCATGCTAGCAACAGAGGATGACTCAGATAAACCCTCCTACCCTCCCTGACTCCTTCTGACAACACCAGGTTAGCCTAGCAAAGGGGATCGATGTGACATCCTGCAACAATATGTGCCTGGGGGAGAAGCAGTCCTTCCCTGTCAGCACCGAGACTCCCATTCTTACCCAAAGACACCCAAGAGTCAAATTCCCACCAAACTGATGTGTGGATTTTAATGCAACTCCTATGAAAATCCCAGCAAGACTTTTTGTAGACATAGGCAAGCTTATTTTAAAATGTAGACAACAACAGCTCTACAACAGCGGAAACCATTGGAAAAAGAAGAAGGAAGTAGGATGGTCATGCTACCCTATATGAAGTCTCGCCATAGTCTCGTAGCAATCAAGAGAGCATGCCATTGCTCAGTGGAACAGTCATGAAACCAGAAACAGACCCACACAACCCACTACTTCAACTGATTTCTGTCGAAGTTGCAAAATCAATTTAATGGAGGAAATACAACTTTTCAAGAAACAAAGTTGGGCAATTGCACTTCTTTCTATAGACACCCAACTAAAAAAACAGAAAAACAAAACCCTCAACCACAAATCGTAAAAGTTAACTCAAAGTTGAACATTGGATTCAAATGTAAACATGTTATCTTTCAAGAAAAATACCAGAAAACAATCTCATAAAAATGAAAAACCTTGGCAATTTGAAAGCATCTGTGAAGACAATGGAAAAAGAAGCTGTATACTGGGAGAAAGTATTCACAAACTGCACATCCAATACAGGACAAGTATCTAGAACAATAAAGAACAGTCAAGACCCAAGAACAAGGCAAAAATCCATCCCAAAAAGATGGAGCATAGAGGAATTTTAGGGCACTGAAACTACTCTATATGATACAGTAATAATGGATCCGTGTCATTATACGTAGTTAAAACCCATAAAATGTACACCAGCAAGAGTAAACCATAGGCATCAATTAATAACGCTCTACCTCACAAACCGTGCAGGGGAGAACAATGTGTGGCAACTCTATATTTTCTGCACAATATATCTGTCAACCTAATGCTTCTCTAAATGAAAAAGTCTATTAATTTTTTTAAGAACAAAAACATAAATCAATTATGCTGGCTACATTTTCCTCCTTTCGCTATGAACTTGGGGAAAATTCCTCCATGTCTGGTACATGGAAAATGCTGTCTTCCCCCAAAGGCAGCTCTTGTGCGGGTAGCTTCATTCTGTTGTCCCTTTTAGAGAGGCCATCTGAGCAGACCATGTGATGCTGCTGGTCACTCACTGAGCCTCAGGAGCCTGAAGTGTTGCTCTGGGTCAACAAACCTGGGCCTTCGACTCTGCACTCATCTCTGCACATCCCCTTCCTCCCCATCCTTCTCCCCTCCACCACAACCAGGGGCTCAGAGAAGAACACCACAGTCTTCCACAGGCTTATCCTCAGAGGGGAGAGTAGGAGAATATGTCCTCCCTGCTATGGGCAGCAAGCAGTATGACCAACATTTCCTCTGAGTGCATGCCTTCCACTTGACGGAGCTCTGTTACCTGAGATTTTAGGTGCAGCTTGAATACTAAGCCTATAGCTTAACTTGCATCTTACTAAAAGTTAAATGGAGCTCCTTGATCCTGGCCAGAGATAAGCCCTTATCAGCACAATGGCTCTTGTAGTTTGAATCTTGGCTTACCTCAAACCTATGTCTTAAAGGAAGAGGATTCCACTCCTCCTACCAGTACTCCACATAAATCGCTGACTTCAGGAGACATCCTGAGTTTAAAATAAGGCATTCAGTACATAGGAATGTTTCAAAGACACGAGGAATAAGTGTTAATATGAAAAAATATATATAAAGAATTGGTAAAGACTCAATTTTGGGTAGCTAACCTGAGAAAAGTAAGGCATTCTCACTGTTTTCCATGGCAGGGAGTAACCCCTTTTAAAAATTATTTTGGAATTTAGGATTGAGTATTCTAAATATGACTATCGTATTTATTTTAATATTGTAAGGTTGGTAAGGTAAAAGTTAAAATACCATGCTCATGTTCAACTTATGATTTATACTTACAGGCAGATTCAGAAATGATTATATTGTATTGTATTTCTAAGGGTAATGAATTAATAACTCTACCTTGAGCTAACGGTCAAAAAGCATCTTTTTCAGTTGGCATTTTTTTCCCCACATTTTTCAGGTCAAACTAAATATTTTACTCTTTAAAGTTGAAGTCACTCATTAATACTGTCATTCTTTAAGCATACACAGCAATTTGGGTGAGAAGCAACAGAGTTCAAAGACAGTAATAGAAATGTTAAAAAAAAAAAAAAATCTCCACCAGACTAGAAGGTCTTGTCTGTTTGATTTTCCTGGAGAAAGAGACAGGAGACTAATGGTAGGGTTTCTTCTGTCGATCATAACCCAACAACAACAAAATGACATACAGTTATCTCTTGAACAACATGGGGGTTAAGGGTTGTGAACCACCATGAGTTGAAATCTGCGTATAATGACTAACTCCTCCCAGAACCTAAGTACTATCAGCCTACTGTTGAACAGAAGCTTTACTGATAATATAAATTATTGATTAATGCATATTTTATAGATTACATGATTATATACTGTGTTCTTACAATTAGGTAAGTTTCAGACAAGAAAATGTTATTAAGAACAACATAAGGAGAAGAAGTCCATTTATAGAACTGTACTGTGTTTATTGAAACAGATCCATACATAAGTAGATGGTCACAATTCACACCCATAATCTAACAGAAATTCTTTCAGAGATGCAAGTAGAACCACTAGTTATTTCCACCATAGAAATGGCACCTCTAATGGAGAGACCCATCTCATATTATTTCCATACTGATTCTTTTTCACCAAATTGGAAGGCCCTCATGAGATCTTTTGAAGGTCTGCATTCCTCTGTTCCTTCTTCACACGACAGAGTGGAGTGAAGTCTGTTGGTCCCTTTATGAAATACTTCTCCATCTGCCCTGGATGTCTGCCCCTCCAATAAGTGGATTTGAACTTGCATTCCTTCCTCAGAAGGTAGCCAGTGGCTTTTTTTTTTCCAATTTGTTCTTTTTGGGTTTTGTCTGATTTTTATTTTTTTTTATTGTAAGATAATGGCAAATTCACATGAATTCATAAGAATTTATATAGAGAGGACTCATGGATGCTTTACCCTCTTGTTCCATCTTGTTAAATTAAAATATCATATCACGATGAGGATGTAGTTATTAATACAACCAAGATATGGATCATTTCTATCAAAGGACCTTTTGGCCTTTTAGACCAGCACTTACCTTCCTCACCTTACTAATCCTTCCTCAGCCTAAAAACCACTCATCTATTCTCCGTTTCCATCATTTTATTTTTCACTTAAAAAATGTAAAATAACCAGAATTGAACAGCATGTAATCTTTGCGGATTGACCTTATCCAGTTAATTGTTCTCTCAAGATTTATCCAACTTGATGCAGTTATTCATTCCTTTTTATTGCTGAATACTATCACGTTATGCAAGTCCCTCCTTATCCATGGGGGCTGTGTTTCCAAGCCTCGGTGGATGCCTGAAATCATGGATAAATAAGGAACCTATGGAGTCTCTGAGTGCTCAGTCAGTTGAGTGTCTGCCTTCAGCTCAGGGGTCCTGGAATCAAGCCCCATGTTGGGCGCTTCACTCAGCAGGGAGTCTGCTTCTCCCTCTCTATCTTCCCCTTCTCCCACTTGTGCTCTCTCTCTGTCTCTCTGTTGCTCACTCTCTCTTAAATAAATAAATAAAATCTAAAAAAAATAGGAAATACACGCTCTATTTTTTCTATACACACATGCCTATGATAAACTTTGTAAACTAAGCACAGTAGGAGATGAACAAATAAGTAAGCGTAAAATAGACCAGTTATAACAACACAGTGTAATCAAAGTTATGTAAATGTGCTTTCCCTCACTCTTAAAATATTGTGTGGTCCTCATCCTTGTTCCTCTGGTGATGATGTGAGATGGTGAAATGCCCACATGAAGAGATGAAGTGTGGCAGGTGACATAGGCACTCACGTAGCGTGAGACTACTGTCAATGTTCTGGAAATCCATCAGGACGAGCATCAGCTTCAGAACTGTGGATGGGGTCAGGGAGCAGAGGACCAAGTGCATGGATGTTGGACATCATTCACTTGCTAAAGAACTTAGCAGCCATGTCCAGTCTCGCGCCATGAGCATAAAGCTTCTAGGATGACCTACATACAAGAGTTTATGTAGCCACAAGTATCCATTTTCTCTGGCATCAATGCCCAAAACTTCTGGGTCATAGAGTCGCTGCTTATTTACTTTTTCAGAGAAATTACCGACTGTTTTCCAGAGAGACAGTTCCATTGGTATTACAATACAATCGTACACATGACCCAGTTTCTGGACAGTTTTGCCAGCATTTCATGTCCTCACTTTTTTATTTTGGTCATTCTCACAGCTTGGTCATGGTATCTCCCAGTGACTGTAATTTGCAATTTCCCTGATGCCCAATGGGAGCAAATCTCTTTTCATCTTTGCCATCCATAAGCGTCTATGTCTGTCTTTGTCCCATTTTCTGTTTAGGTTGCATGGTTTCCTTCATTGTTGAGTTTGGAGAATTTTTTTTAACATCTTATTTATTTGATAGAGCTACAGAGAACACAAGCAGGGGTAAAAGCAGAGGGAGAGGGGAGAATCTCAAGCAGACTCCCTGCTGAGCATGGAACCCTATGTGGGGCTCAATCTCATGACCCTGAGATCATGACCTTGACCCGAAATCAAGAGTCAGACCCTTAACTGACTGAGCCACCCAGGTGTGCCAAGTGTGGAGAAGTTCTTATATCTCTTCTAGCTCTTAGTCCTTTGCCAGATCTGTAGATTGCAAATATCATCCTGGCTGGTGTATTTTTGCTGTTATTTATTTCATTCCTTTCATCACTTTATTAAGTTTCAAACAAGGAGATCTCACTTCTTTTCAATGTTATCTTTTCAGATGCATTTTGTGAGGAGTAATATTTTATGAGTTCTTGCTCTTCGTGTATTTTTACTGTAAAAGAAATAGCTTTTTTGGCCATGTAAGTTACTAATGCAATTTTACTCAATGGCCTAAGTGCATGACTGTTTATTTTACATTATTTTCCTGGCTAGGGATATGCATGAATGCCAGGATTTCCTTGTGATCTAATTGCTACAATTGTACTCTTCTTTTATAACATAATGTGGCTCTTAAACAAATTAACAAGGAAAGAAGCCAAATGTATAAAATTCTATTCTCATCTTCCTATTACTGAGCAGATATCTTGTGACAAATAAGTGTCCACACCACATATTGGATAATGTTTCCTAATATTAACATGGCAAACAAGATCAGAATACCCAACACAGTACATGCATAATTACTGATTAAAATTTGATACTGTTCCTAAATGTAAAAATAGGAAAATCAACCAAAGTGTTGGGAATACAAGGAAGCACTCTAACTCAAGAAATATACTTATAAATATCTGGTCTCATAATCATATTGATAGTGAAAGATGAGGACCTCTGTCTTCAAAATTAGAACAAAGGAAGTCTATCTGTTGTCTTGATACACGTTCAACACAGGAGAAAAAAGTATACAAATTATAAGAAAAGCATGGACATTTTCACAGATAAACTGATGTGTCAGTCATAAAAAAGGGACGGAAACAGCGTGCCTGGGTGGCTCAGTTGATTAAGCCACTGCCTTCAGCTCAGGTCATGATCCTGGAGTCCCTGGATCGAGTCCTGCATTGGGCTCCCAGCTCTGGGGAGTTTGCTTCTCCCTCTGACCCTCTTCTCTCTCACTTTCTCTCAAATAAATAAACAAAGGGACAGAAACAGTCATCAATCAACAACTCAGCAATTACTTAATATAAGACTAATACAATCATAAAAAAGTACAAGTATTTTCCTACATGACAGTAGAAAGTTATACAACTCTTTTTTTAATGCAAATCATTTACAATAACAATAACGTACAATGTATGAGGGGGATTAATCTGGGAAAAAACATTACATGACTTTTTGCCATTTTTGTAGGAAATGAAAAAATTGGATCTAAAAATGTGAGAAAAATTGCCTCATTGTTATACTTTTGAATTTCTACTTGGTGTCTGTAGCTTTTCTTCATGCAGTGGTTTTATAAACTAATGACCATAAAACGTTGGTCACAGGTTACCGTAGCAATTGACAAGTGTGAGGAATTACAACATTCAGGGACAAAACTCCCACCAGGGAAAAACGAACATTTGAACAATGCAGCAGATTCTTCCAGAAACCTATCAGAGAAAAACTCCCCTCCCAGGCTTATATATTTGACCTTTATAAAACCCAAAACCTGCAAGAGCTTTCTCCCCTCCGGACAGGCATTCATAGAATTCCTATTTGATGAAATGCATGCCTTTCGTGATGGACTTTTGTGGCATCCATACAACCAAGGAAAAAAATAGAAATAGAGACACTGAGCTTGGAAAGAGAGGGAAGAAGGTGACAGGTGGCTTGATGGTTTGACCTTGAGATCATTTCAGACGTCCAAGCTGAGAACACTCCGTAGTTTATAGATCAACACAGATACCATGGGACAATCCATCCAGTGAGAAGTAGGAACTAGCATGGTCCATAGAAACAGAAAATCAAGAAAAAAACCATTTCTCTCGTTCCACGTCTAGACGATGTTAAACACGTGGGAAATGAAGTGATGGGGACAGCTCAGAGATGGTTTCTGAGTTCCTCATGATGGTCTATGTCTTTATCTGAACACTGCTCATACATTCTCATTCGTTTAAGCAAGTTTGCAATAAAAGTAAAACAATGCTGAGGGTATAGGAGTGTTTACCTTTCCTTTAAAAGGAGACTATACATTATTCAAGATTGTTGCATACACTGACTTCTTGTCACATTTGCATTTAAGTTATGAGAAATGGTTGGCATGAGAGATAATTCTGGTGGCATGAGCTCTTCTGCGGTCACAGTGAATTACTGAGAAGATCTTTGGTGTGGGAGACACGATATGCTCTTCCCTCAGTAGGTAGCTGTTCCGACAGGTGATTCTAAAATCTAAGCGGTAATTCTGACTATTGTTTTGGTTGACTTTAGAACCTAATGCATTGTAAGATGTTAGTAGTGAAAAGGTGTATCTTCCATTTAACACGATGTAATACGTCTAACATGTGGTCAGTAAACTGCATGATTTGTGGACCAAATTTGGCTTAGACTTTCTGTCAATAAAGTTTTATTGAAACCTAAGAAATAATAATAATAATAATAATAAATCCCATAGCATGTTATACTTGTTACTTGTGTTTTGTTTTTAATCAGAATGTATTCTTTAATGAATTGAGAGAAGAAAAACAACATTTTCCCCCAATCATCTAGTAGAAATTTGACTCATTCCAAAACAAATGTTCTCAGTATTAAAGCAGACACCTTCTTCTGTAGTGGGTCCCAATGTTCAGTCAATTCATGTTAGCAGAATGGTGACCACTCCCGTTTTAAGCAACAGTTGCACTTTTTGAATGAAATTCTGCACAAAGAATACTGGCCAATGCAGAAACAAAATACCTAGCAATTCTCGAGGGCAAAGTGGAGTAAAACGTTCTATTATTTTAGAATAACATGTATTTTAGCTGCTCATACAAAGACGGTCGCTTTGAAATAAATAGCCATGTTTCTTAAACACGGTCATCACACACGAATAATTTGAGACCCATTTTGTAGGATTTGTCTTTCTATAAAATGCCATGAAGCTCTCCTTCCATGAAGACATTCACAATGTCTCTGTAAGTCTTGTCTCCAAATTGCAGAAGGAAATGTGCACTCAATTGTACACTTGGGAGCAAATTTTGAAGAACGTCAATGAGATCATTTTATCCCCCAAAAGCCTCATGAGAAGACTAATTGCTTGGTAAATTCTTACTTGCACTGATCACCTTTTTAAAAAATCATTGACCAGCTTACAGTCATCTAGTTACATACATGTCAAACAGAGAAGTATAACCTACACACAATCGCAGCTAATTTCTTACAGTCTTCTATTTACAAAATGCTAAACGCTGAAGGATTTTATGGCCACGGGACTAAAAAACTGTAAATTCTAAACGTTGCTGTTGGGCAATTCTTTGTGTTTTGGGTTTTGGTTTTTTTTTTTAACGTAACATCACTAAATCTAAAGCTACAAACATCCAAAAGCTTGTGTCACAGCATAAAATACGTCTTTAAAATTTATTTCAGGAGGCGATACCTTCATGTTTCGAAATTTAAAAACAAACCTATCAGCAGATAAACATTGGGAAGCTGTACCTCTCTATGTGCCCCATACAAAGAGTCCTACCAACCCCATTAGATAATTTTGCGCATGTTTATATATTGTCCCAGTATTTTTATGTACTTACAATCAAATATAAATATGCATGCTAATAAAATATGCATGCAAATAGAATAAACTACAAATGCGTATTTAATAAGTATGCAAAAATAAGTATATATATTGTCATTCATCCTGTTAGCTCAAAATTCAGATGTGCACTTAGACTTTTCTCCCCCATACAATTGTCTATCTTGAACATCTTTTCAGATCTCTCTATAGGATGATTTTTCTTTTTCACACCTCTGTAGTATTCCATGCCTTAGATGGATCCTTGTAGCCTGCAGGCTCTTGCCACAGCAGAAAGCATGTGTATGACTAACCATGCACACCTGACTTCTGGAGGGGAAGAGAAACATCTTCCCCAGCTACACTTTGAGGTTCTCAGCTGTGTTTTTGTAACAGCAGAGGGATTCACAAACATTTTTGTAGTGAGCTTGGTGAAGAGTGGTCGGTCTTGGACAGAAGTCAGGGCAGCAGGGTATGAGCTCAGGGGAGTAAACCAAGGAAATTTAGCAAGATCAGTTCTTTGGGGTTGCTCTGGCCGTCCCTCTGTCTTGTGTGTAGGGATGCTCTCCTTTATTCTGGGTTTAGTGAGGGCCCCTCTCGCCTGGGGGTACGACCTGCTTCAGGGAAAAGTCAGAGAGTCCTTACTGCACCTGCCATTTTCCACATCCCTTCCACTGAAGCTCTTAATGCTCTGATTGGGGTAGTGCGTCCTGAGTCCTGTCATTTCACACTAATGCATGTGTATTGAAAGGGTAAGTGCTCGAAGGACGATTGTTGATTCAGTTGGCAAGTGCTCTTGTCATTCTGATGGTTTTTCTGTATTGCATCCCAGAGACCTTGCATTTCTTCCTTCCCTCTTGACAAAAATGTATGAGAGTGGGTGCTCCTCTCCCAGTAGCTTTGCTGAAAACCTGTGTGACTTAACTTTAGATCCTGAGAGTCTGTGGATTTGACCTTGCTCTACAGTGCTCTGAGTCAGGGGCTGTTGTGAGCCGCCATATTTTAGATGAACACACACACACACACACACAGATGTGTGCATATAGAGACACACTCAAACATACAGACACACACACACACATACTGCCAATGAGCTTACCCAAGCCGAAACTGGAAACACAGCCAGTTGGTTTCCATACCAGGTACCATCTTGAACTCCAGGAAGAGTCACAAGTGGGCAAACTCATGTCCACAGTGTTGGAGGACTGACCCTATGAAGCTCAATCAGCCTGACTCACACCAGCAACTGCTTTCTCCTCAAACAAGATGATCTTCTGTCCATCCTCAAATGGCTCTGTTCCTTGAAGCCTCTTAAACAACTTTTTCCCCTTGACCTTGAGTTACCCTTCAGACCTTTCAGATGGGCTCCTTGTTTCACTCATCAGAGGTCCTTCATCCTTTGCAGACGCTCCTGCATCAAAGCGAAGGAAGCCTTTCATAGCACATGGCTTCCCGAGTTCCTGTCTTTGTATTACACTATCTCCGTGCTCAAGTCATTCAGCTGGCTTTGAAAACCATCTTAGCCTTCCCTTTCGTGTTCAAACGTATTTTCCCCCTACGGGAATTTCTACACAGCTTTCCCATAACCTCAAAAATGCTTTTATTCATTCATATAATTTATTCTTTCCTTCCACAGACACGTCTTATATAATTTATTCTTTCCTTCCACAAACATGTCTTGAGCCTTCTGAGCATTCCAGGCAGGAAGGAGCTGTTTCAAGCATCACCTGCCCATGCTCTGTGACCCGAAAATTTTGATTTCTTTGTGACCACGTAATGGTGGGGTATCTACCCCCACGTCATTAGTGGTACCATTTAACCTTTCACAGCTGCTAAGGACTTCCCTTACGTTGCTGAAGAACACTTCAATATGAAATTGATGAAAACCCTTGAAACCCAAACATCCTCGCATGTAACAGAAGGAAAATGCCTCTCTCTCTTAGGCTTTTCGTGTCAAGGTACTATGACCAGAAAAATGAAGTGTTCATGTTAAATAAATGAAAATATATCACCTATATACTAACTGACATTCAGGCATAGTATATATACATGTATATACATATAACACATGTATACAATGTATATCTTACTTTGTATGAAGTCTACAATATGAGAGTTACTATATTATATTAAACCAATATGTATCATACCTTAGTCTATGTTATATGTGATAGGTATAAATATATATTGTTGTGTATTAAAATTATAGCATACTATTTCTTCGAGTATATATCCATAGTATTCCTGGACATACAATTATATTTGGATACATTTATATTTAGATATATAATTATATTTGGAGACACAATTTTATTAATTTATTATTTCTATATAATTTTATTCTTTTTGTACATATGAGCCTATGTACATATATATATACACATTGCTGCATCTTTTTCATTATATATAAGCCAAAGATAAACATTTTTACATTTCTAAATAGCAACATTTCCTAAGAAATTTTAAAATTTTTTTCAGAATTCCTGAGAAAGCACAGCAAACATAAGTCAGAAGAAAATAATTTTACTATCAACATTTTAGAAACCCTGCAACTGTCCTTTAAGATTATTAAAGATGCATTTGCATGAGCCAAGCTCCATCGCGTCCCTAATTTTTATCAGGCATGCTGGCTTCAGAGCAGCTGATGTGGTTCTTGATTTCCCCAGTGGCTCCCGGGATGCTGCAGGGTTTCAAATCAACGGAGGTTTACTCCCCCAGAATGAAAATGAGGAAATATATTTCCTGCCAAGATTTCAGGAGTGCTTTAGAGAACAGAGTGTGCTTTCTCAAGACTCTTCAGCAAAATATCTCTAACAAACATGTGGAGAGGTTAAGAGAGAATTCTTTATTCCCCAGTGTTTTAAGAAACACTTCAAGTTTTCCACTGGACCAGCTCGGGGTCTGTTGTGGCTAAAATATCAAACTGGTGTTTCGAGCAAAATGACTTTGTATCATATGATGTATTCTGCCGGATCATCTGGGGAAAAGCTGCCTTCCCCACAACACTGCCTGCAATGAGGACTTCAGCAATTCAGGGAGGGGCTGAGATCTATCTAAACTTCGTGTCCCCTAATTCCTGTGCCTACAGATTATTACAGCCCCTTGTCTCCTGACCTTACGTGTCCTCTCACGCTGGCATGGGGCTCTCTCGTGCAGGTCCTACACCAGGTCACGTTGAGTAGCTTTGGGTCTTTGCTCTTGTTTGGTGGGTGGTAGGTCCGGAGTCTTCTAGCCTCGTCTCTGACGTTCTTTCCTCTCTCCCTCTGCTGAAATCCTCTAAGTTTCAGTGTTGACAAGAGGGAGTGGCCAGTCAGTTCCCATTGGTAGAGGGCCTTAGTATTTCCAAACATTTTAAGGAGTTCAAGCTTCTGGACTTTGATTCTCCAAGAGTCTTGGTTTATTGAGCGTGGGAATGAGCTCAGGGGTCAGGGCCCATGTACTGTCACCCCACCCCCACCCCCAGCATGCATTTGGCAATATCAACGATACGTTCGGTTGTCCCCACTGGGAAGGAATGCTGGGGGCACGGAGTGGGCAGATCATAAACATCTTGCAGTGCACAGATTTTTCATTCTCAGGGTTACAAAGTCAACAGTGCTGAGGTTGCAAAAATGCACATGAGGTTTTGGACCTGGGACAAGACCGGATAGTTATGTGGAGGAAGTTGTGTACGTCCAGTTATGGGTACAGATGGAGTCTCTGTGAGGAACAGAGTGTCTGTGTTCAGATTCTGCGGGAGTTGGGGATGGAGATCGATGCACGGGATGAGTCTTGAGGTTTGTCATGGGGCAATGCTACAATGATCAAGACCTGCGCCCAGACCCCCTCGTTGTCTGGCATCTCAGCTAACCGAGACGTTCCAGATCTTGGAGTCTGGGTTCTTTCTCCAACACCAAAAGACGCTGGACTGCTCTCTGCCCCACTTCCTAATGCTGGCCTGCATAGACTCCCTGAGCTGCTTAGAAAGACGTTAGAGGAAAACACACAAAAAGTATTGGTAAACGGCCAGCATGCCTGGGTATGGTGCCTGCATGCACATGTTTCTTCCTGTGTCTGGAACTGATGTTCAGACGAAGCCCATCAACCCAGCCATGAAGTGAGATGTTGGTACATGGTCTGTGCTAGAAAATGAGTGGCCACACACCAGGACACCTCCATAAGGGCCAAAGAACAGGGGCGCCTGGCTGGCTCAGTCGTTAAGCATCTGGCTTCCGCTCAGGTCATGATCCTGGAGTCCTGGGGTCTAGCCCAGTGTCTGGCTCCCAGCTCAGCGGGAAGCCTGCTTCTCCCTCTCTCACTCCCCCTGCTTGTGTTCCCTCTCTAGCTGTGTTTCTCTGTCAAATAAATAAATGAAATATTTAAACTAAAAAAAACAACAACAACGAAGGAACATCCATCCTGTGTTCATGGATTTCTCCATTGGTCTTAAGCTTGTGCCATTGCTAGGCATTGTTCATTAGCCTCATCCTATAACTGGGCAAAATGAAGACGTGTGTAACCCACACTCCACAGATATCCCCTTTGGTTGGCTGCAGTGTAGACCAGATCTTGTTTTAGAGAGATTTCCTCTGAAAGCCTTATATTAAAAGTCTGTGTTTTCTTACCAGTTTTGGCTTGTTTTTCAGATTTCTTTGTCTCTACAGCTAAATGCAAGTGACTAATGCTCCCCCCCCCCCAGACATCTGGTGATGTTACATTTGCATGTGAATAAAGTACCATTGTAAGTTGGATGCAATAAAGGACTTGCATTGAGTTGGGACAGAGAGTATTGATCAAAACTGTTGAAATTTAAAAACAAGCATGCCAATGTAAATTTTTCAAAAATTTGTTTGCTTTTACCAATATCCCTGGACATTTCACAACCTCCAGATGCATGCAATGCACACAATGCGCAGAAACATGCATGCGTTATCCAGTGACTATATGCATCAGTAGGGTTAATTATAAGATTCAAGCGCATCTCTGGAACTTTGACCATAAAACCATATTTCTGGGGTGCATGAGTGTCTCAGTCTGTGAAGCGTCTGCCCTCGGCTCAGGTCATGATCATGTCCCCTCATCGGGCTCCCTGCTGAGCACGGAGCCTGCTTCTTCCTTTCCCTCTTTCTCTTTCAGATAAATAAATAAAATCTGAAAACCATATTTCTAAAATAATATATATTCCCATTAGCCTTCATTCATTACTGGAAGAATTATTTCCCAAGATGGTGGGGGAGGGAGACAGTTCTACACGTAAACAGACTGCAATTAATTAGGTTCAGTCAATTTTGCAGAGAGCTGGGAGAGCAGACCCTTCCCAGTCTCCCACAAGAGCAGACCTGACTTTTTCTTTTCCTTGTTACATAGCTCCTGAATCTTTAGAGTTCTATTTTGAATAAATGGTATAGGTATAAAGTATTCAATGACTGTGAAAGAGCATCTCAGTATACTACTTCAGTTTCCAAATTATCCAACATTCTCTAAAGCTCTCTCCTTCTGTCCTGTCTCACACGCACGGCATTTGATCGGAAATTCACGTGTAACTTCTGACTCCCCCCAAAACTTATTTACAAATAGCCCACTGTTGACCAGAAGAATTTCCAGTAACATAAACACTGTAATTGTATTTCTCTAAGCTACAGAAAAGAAAATGGTATTGGGAAAGTCATAAGGAAGAGAAAATACATAGTATAGTCCTGTACTGTAATTATCAAGAAATATCCACATATAAGTGGACCCATGTGTCTCAAACCCATGTTCAAGGGTTTAACTCTATATGAACAAATGGGTAGAGAGAGAGTTCATATATCGTTATAACTCCAGGTGAGCCTTTAGGGTTCTTAGATCCATCACTCCACAGTCCATGCTTTCTGTGTCATCTGTCACATAATCATCCTGGGACCTCTTCATGTCTTAACTATACGCAGGGATGTCATGTCCTTGGGCTAGACCTTCTAAGTCCCCTTTCACATCTCTTCTGTTGTCTGAGTTCAAGGATGTGTTACTTAAATGACAGTATCATAAAATATCACTGTGTGGGGTCACTACAAAGTCTGACAAATGGAAGTTTTCACTGCTTGAAACCCCATGCATCTAGATTTTATTCTCTCATTGCCATCTATTTTATCTGCATTTCTATAATCTATCTGAAATCAATCTATTGTCAGGCCGGTCTATGAATCAGAAAACTGGCAATTTGCATAGGAAGCAGATGGGAAAAATAATAATCATTAGCTTTATGTCATGAAGACAACGGCACCTAGAACCATACCATCATTTCTCTGTGAAACCTCCAGTAGTGTAATCCAAGGCCTCATTTTGGATACAAAAATTGGAATATAGATCTATGAAATGGGGGACCAGTTTAATGCAGATTCCACAGAGGAAGCCAAGTCTGGCCCTTTGCTCTTTGTTTTATGCTCACTTTCTAAACTTCTGTATTGAATCTCCTCTGATGAAAAGTGTAGATACCTTTTAAGTTCATAGTTAATTAATACCTTAAAAGAATATTTGCCATAAGTAAGCTTCATAAAATAATGAACAGTAATACTAACTCAAAGAGGATATTCTGATAGGATTATCTTAAGCTGCTGTATTTTAGCCATAGGGATGGTTTTCATCTTTTTTTGTTGTTGTTAAATAGTAAGATTGCATTTTTCCCTTCCAAATTTATGATGTAGAGAGTTAACACTCTTTAGCAGGAATGCTACAGGATCACATATGAAAACAGAAATATAACAATGATGCAGGCTTCATCAAGAGCTTTCAAGAAAGGACTGGGAAGATGGGTGGGAAGCACACTGTTTCTCTAAATGGGAAATCCCGTGTATGGGAAGGTAGACAGGTGTCAACGTTTGGTAATCCTAAGAAAGGAAACAAATTTAGGTGTCATTGGAAAGGTCATCCTGATTTTGTGCAGGCAAAGAGCGAACCAAACCATAAACAACAGTGGAATCCTTTGCTTTTTCAACGCCAGAGGAGTGAAGTAAACCTAGATATCCAGGGGTTCTGACCAAGTGACGCTGAAGCCATCATGATGCATTACATCACACTCAGTTGCCCTGGCAACAACAGAGAGCCTGTGGACTCTTTGACAAACTGGTTCCCAAAGCCCCTAGAAGCTCATTCGGAGATTGACTGCCATCTCTGTCCATAACCAGTCAGTCCTTCATGAGTCTTGTCTGATTCCTCAACCCAGCTGAACCACATGTGAAAAACTAAACCCCTTGGGAAGATGGTAGGTGAAAAGGAAGTCAACCAAAAATCTTTGGTGACTTCTCAATGTGATTTGCAGTAAAAAGTGGTTAGTCTTTATTCATCAATTCATAATTATAACTCAGCACATAATCAATGTTTTCATGTCAGTTCTCATTGAGTGATCCCAGACTATGGTTCTCAGTGAAGATAGGCATTGATATGAGATCAATTATGACCTAATTTGGAATATTGTTGCAGAGAAATAATCTATTTGACACCATTATTCTTTGATGTTCAAGTATTTGTCTTTACATACACACCTTTAAGAGCTCATTGATCTTTCTGTGTTTTTCTCCTGAATTTACTTGAGCCTTCTAATTTATCAAATAATACCTATTATCGCCTAATACAACCCATGCACTGTATTTCTATTATTTGTAATTCTGACACTATCCCTTCATGAGATGTGTTTTGGTCGTTATTTTTGAGTGGCAGAAATAAAACTAGCTCATGAGAAGCCATCTGAGAGAAAACTTGCAAAGCATTCCATAAAATTACACAGCAGTGTTTCTCATTGTTGGCTTTTTGGGTTTTTTGTTTGAGTATATTAACACTTTTTATTAAATGAAGCATAATCAAGCGAATATTTAAAAACTACTGAAAAAAAAACCCAGCTGTGTTATGTGTCCATATTTGCATCCCATGCAAATTCATATATTAAAATCCTGATGGCTCAGTTGGTAATGGGAGGGGAGTACCTTCAGAGCTATTAGGTCATGAGAGTGAAACCCTCATTAATGGGATGAATGCCCTTGTAGAAGAGAACCCAGAAAGCTCCCTTGGCCCTTCCAACGTGTGAGGACACCGTGAGATGACAGCCACGTATGAATCAGGAAGCAGGGTCTCATGAGATGTCCAGTCTTCCAGAAACTTGTTCTTGGACACTCAGCCTCCAAAACCGTGAGAAATAAATATCTGGTGTTGATAAGTAACACAATCAGTCATGTTCTGAGGATGGGGATTAAAGCTCATTAAAGCAATAACTATTTGCAAATATGGAATTAGAGAAATACAAAGTGGAGGAATGTGAGATTATGTGTCTAGTATCAATAAGAAACTTGTATCTGAAAGTCCAAAGAAACTTTCAGATAAATATTCCCAAAAGAAACTTTTCTTGAAGTATCATTGTGAGTTTAGGAAAAGAGGTCGTTAACGCTAATATGAATCACAAGCAGAAACATGGTCAATGTGTCGTTTTGTAGAAAAACGTGACAGTGCTTACATAAAATTCAGTGTCTTCATGAAATCTCACGTAACCATTAGAAATAGTTAACATAGGGGGGCCTGGGTGGCTCAGTTGGTTAAGTGACTGCCTTCGGCTCAGGTCATGATCCTGGAGACCTGGGATCGAGTCCCACATCGGGCTCCCTGCTCGGCGGGAAGCCTGCTTCTCCCTCTCTCACTCCCCCTACTTGTGTTCCCTCTCTGGCTGTGTTTCTCTCTGTCAAATAAATAAAAATTAAAAAAAAAAAAAAAAAGAAATAGTTAACATATATCACCTCACCCCAGTCAAAATGGGTAAAAGTAACAAGTCAGGAAACAAGAGAGGTTGGCAAGGATGTGGAGAAAGTGGAACCCTCTTATACTCTTGGTGGGAATGCAAACTGGCATAGCCAGTCTGGAAAACAGTGTGGAGATTCTTCAAAAAGTTAAAAATAGAGCTCCCCTATGACCCAGCCATTGCACTACTGGGTATTTACCCCAAAGATACAAATGGAGTCATCTGAAGGGGCATGTGCACCCCAATATTTATATCAGCAATATCCACAATAGCCAAACTATGGAAAGAACCCAGATGTTCATCAACAGATGAATGGATAAAGAAGATGTGGTATATATACACAATGGAATACTATGCAGCCATCAAAAGGGATGAAATCTTGCCATTTCCAATGATGTGGATGGAACTAAAGGGTATTATGCTAAGCGAAATAAGTAAGTCAGAGAAGGACAATTATCATATGGTTTCACTCATATGTGGAATTTAAGAAACAAAACAGGAACATAGGGGAAGGGAGGGAAAAGAAAATAAGGTGAAAACAGAGAGGGAGGCAAGGTATAAGAGTCGTAACTCTAGGGAACAAAGTGAGTGTTTCTGGGAGGGAAGGGGGGAGGGGGGGATGGGACAACTGGGTGATGGGCATGAAGGAGGGTACGTGATGTTATAACCGTTGAGTGTTATATGCAATTGATGAATCACTAAATTCTACTTTTAAAACAGATAATACTCTATATGTTAATTAAGTTGAATTAAAATGAAAAATTCAGAAAATAGTTAAGGTAGTTATATTCCTATTACAATATAGAAGCAGGTACATATATACATACATGCATTAAATATATATGATATATGCATATAAATGCTATTAGGGAAATTATGCAAAACTCTACCTAGAAACATAAAAACAAGTCAGAAGATTGTTTTTTACTCTGATTTCCAGAGGCTTTGCCATCAAGATAACTAATGCAATGAGCTCATTATTAGCAGAATCATGATTAGGTTTCTTTTTTTTTTTTTTTTAAAGATTTTATTTATTTATTTGACAAAAAGAAACACAGCAAGAGAGGGAACACAAGCAGAGGGACTGAGAGAGGGAGAAGCAGGCTTCCCGCCGAGCAGGAAGCCCGATGAGAGGCTCGATCCTGGGTCTCCAGGACCATGACCTGAGCTGAAAGCAGCAGCCTAACCAACTGAGCCACTCAGGCGCCCCCATGGTTAGGTTTCTTAAATGATCAAGCTGTTTTAAACAATACACCTCACAAGTACACTTTCAGAATTTTAGAAATTTGCACAGCATTCAAGGATACTGACCTCCTGGAATCTGGGTAGTGGGGGAATGTGATTTTACTAAAATCCTCTATGTGGCCTTATCCGGGGTATATGTCAGAGAAGCAGAAAACAGCATGGCATTAGAACAGTTGCTCAAAACAAATATCCTGTTTATGTTATAATGCTTCGTCATTGATTATTCTTCAGAGGAGTGATGAGGAATTTAATAACATCAGTGGTAACTGATCACATTATTAAGAAGGACTTTTTTTAATGTGTGTGTCTCAGCATTCCATCAGCCTCAATTAGGCTTCCTAGAACAAATTCATAGCCTATAGCAAACTTCTATTTGTTTGGGGGATTTTTTTGCAACGAGAGAGAATTTTAAAATATGAATAGCAAAAAGTACTACTGCTGTCTCAGAAAACTAATTGCTAGCATTCTGCTGAACTTGTAAACACCACACAGTTCAGATAAAGAATCATTATTGATGAAAAAGTGATGATTTGGGCTTCAGGTTGGCTTTTATATATGAATATCAGAAAGTATGTATAAGTTCGTAAGTTTTTCAACTTTCTCAATGTTTGATTTTTCGGGGGATCTAGAATAAATATTTCTAAGGATGCATTTGAGTAAAAGCCATGAATCTTTGCATACCAAGCATTACATCATCTCTGCCTCAATGCAGCCAGATTTCTCTCTACACGTCTATCGTGGTGGTCTTCCTGGGAGTAAGGGTTGGCTACTGTGCTCTACCACAGGCTGATAAATATGAACCATATGTCCTACAAGCTCCTCAAGAACATGGACACAGGGGCACTGGGGTGGCTCAGTCCATTAAGTGTCTGCCTTTAGCTCAGATCATGATCCCAGGGTCCTGGGATTGAGCCCCAAGTTGGGTTCCCAGCTCAGCAGCAGTTCTACTTCTCCCTCTGATCCTTTCCCTCTTGTGTTTTCTCTCACTTGCTCTCAAACAATAAATAAAATTCTTTAAAAAAAGGGGGGGGGGCATGGACACAATGTCTACAGCAACCCAAACTCATCAGCCAGAGGGAAGATGAGAATTTGCATTTCCCCCGCAGACCTTTAGTCTCAACTCAGTACATCATGACTCCATGTTGGTTATGATGTCCACCTTGTGGACTGGATGCCCTGTCATCTCAGAATCTGTCCTCACATCCCACCATGGAGGGGACATTGGGTGCTGCCATTGAATCTGGCCTTTTTCATCTTTAAATTGTGCATAAAGAAGTAGATGTTCTCTCTCTCCTCACACATGAACACTTGGCTCAAGTTGGGAGAAATGAGTAGGATGATGGAAGTAACCACGGCCCCATCATTTCATTTGATGCTTATGTACCACTCATCCTTCTAAGAGAGAGTGCAGGCAGCATGCCATTCTAATCTTTAGTTTGCAGCTGTAAGGCATGAATGAAGTGCCGTTGAGCTAGGGGTGTTGTGGATACTTGGGAATTATATTGGTGCTTCCAAGGAGGGCTATCCAAGGTGTTCTGTGCACATAACCCATGAGTTAGATGATGACAATCGTTTTCCTCTTAAATGATGGGTACTTTCAAAGATACAAAAACTTTACTAAGAAGTGGGAGGTACCAAAACTCTTCTTTAAACAAGAAGAACCTGAGGAACAATCCATAATTTGGAGATACCTTACCTATGAAAAATGGATTCCTACTCCCGGAGAGTGAGGCACTTAATCAAGATTACAGAATATGGTGAAGTTTAAACATATGTTGGTCAGCGTTGGTTTTCAGAGTTTTGGGGTGAGTTGTATTGTGGAACACCCATTCTCAAAGTGTGGTTTATTGATGACTTGCATTTAGGACCACTTGGAAGCTGGTCCCCAGAGCTTCACCTAAGACTTGGAAAGGAAAGTCAGAGGATGGTGTCCATGTGCCTGCACAAGTAACACATTTCCCAGGTACCTTGAATGCATTCCACAGTAGGAGTGAGACAGAAATCTTGGTAGTCATGGAGAAAGATGGAGAAGGGAAACCACAGTCTCCAAATGAGGTACTTGGTAAAAGGGCAGGGCTCTGAGTCTTGGTGTGCTTGTCCTGCTGGTGAGCATTAGGTTTCCAGGACTCCAGCCAAGTAGGATAGGGATAAAGACTGTCCAACTTCATCGAGGGAAGGGAGTGCTAAGCAAGTGTATGGGCTTGCGAATACAACACATAAAACAATGGTGTTTTGGGAGTGCCTCCTGCAGGGAGCCGGTGTGTCCCCCTGCCTGGCACCCAGACTCGCAAACGCTGTTGTCACCATGGATTTGAACCAAGGGACCAGGGGACTTTCCGGGAACCTGTGGAATTTGGAATAGGGATGGCTGTCTTAAAACCATGAGGAGATCACAACCAAGATTTGGAGTTTCTCAGAAAGTTTAGACTTATAGCACAGGTTGCTTGTAGAATCCATCAAAACAGGGCATCATAAAAATGATGCCTCCAAAAATAAGCAAGGAAAACAATATTAAGGATCCTGCTCCCCTGCAGGGTTGGAGTAATGATCAGAAAAGGGTTAGCCTTCCAAGTTTATTTGGGAGAGGACTGTGGGTAACAGCAACGGCGTCCTGATATTTATCAGTCGTTGACATCAAAGAGCAAAACCATCAGTAACATCCTTGGCTATGAAAGAGGATTATATAGAGAAGCTTTGATTTGAAAGAAATAACCTAGTACTTCGTCAAGATGAATAACCCTAAAATGTTACCATGAAACGTCACCAACAACAAAATATTCAATTCAGATGCACTACTTTCATCTCTTCCAATTATAAAAGCATCACGATTAAAACGCTGCATCTTTATTGCGTGAAGGACATTCTTTGAAGTGTTTATAGCTATCATAGAATTATATTGACTTGTTCTCTTGTAAATTGTGCCACAGAGTATCATAGTTGTAGCAATGCAATCAAATGTAATTTTATTTAAAATAGATTTTTCTCTTTATAATTTTTTAAAGAGGGCCAATTTCCATTTCATTTGCAGAAAAATATGTTACTTTCTAAGCCTTTATTCTAAGAGATACAGAAAAGTGGCATATGAACAGCAGTCAATGAGCAAATACAGGCTGCTGACTCATCCAGTGGGAAAAGAGAGAAAACATATCAGTATTTCTGACTCATGCTGGGGAGTCCTGTCTGTGTGCTTTGGTGGTAAATCCCATTGCATCTCAATCTTTTGTTTTCTTCATTTCAGCCCAAATATGGAAGGGGCTGGAATGACCGTGCTTAGTAGTACACATGATATGGAGAAAGCACAGGAGGGCAATGCTAGGACTTATTCACGTGTTGGGCATGTGATCTCTCTGTCCTGGGAATTCACAGTTTTTGCAGAGGATTTGGGTCGACAAGTATAAAGGGAATCACCAAAACAAGAGTGAAAAAAGGTCACCTGATAAACGGACCAGTATTTTGTTAAGATACCCTGATGATTGATAAGCTATTTGAATCATCAAAAACCGTTCTTAAAAAAGAAATATCCTGTAATACTGAATTTAACAAAACCTCTAGCAAGTCATACAGACACATCAATTTTTTGTAAGCACACACAGACCTGTCTATATTTATAAACATTTACATATACCTTGCATATATGCAATATGTATACAGTATATTTTAAAATATGTCCGTATATATTTACATACATATACACTGTTCATATATAGTATGTACACAATATATTATATATGATTTGTAACACGTATACAAAAATATATGTATGCATTACATACACATATGTATATATTAAAATGTATACATCATATACATTATATGAATATATGTATATACTATATGTATTTTTACATATATATTTCTGTACACATGTGTATGTTTTTATTTATATTTGTGAGGTGCATTTATACTATATACGGAAATCTCTCTTGATGGAGAGAATATATATTATATAGTACAGGTAGAGTAAGAATATATATTTTCTATAGAGAGATCCAGAGGGATGTGGTTTATACAATTAGCCCTAGTCTAAAAGAGCACAACTACAACATTAGCCTAAAACAGTACAGAATAAGGAACATTCTTTCAGGGCACCTGGGTGATTTTCAGTTAAGTGACTCTTGATCTCAACTTGGGTCTTGAGCTCAGGGTCATGAGTTCAAGCCTCACTTTGGAACATTAGGCATGGAGACTACTTTGAAGAAGAAAAGAATATTCTTTCACTGCAATAATCTGTACTGTGAAATGCATATTTTTTTAGTTTTTGATGCAATTAATGCAAAATAGTGTGATGTTAGGACATATCATATTTATATCTCTTGAAGAAAATAAGTAGTTTTATTGAAAAGGATTCATTTCCTCCCGTACTTCATTAAATGATAATCACATATTCCATTTTGGAGTGCTGATAGATAAAACATAAGAAAAATTAAAGATATGACTTAAATAAATCCCAAAATAAATGTCCCACAGACCAGAGGCAGAAGAGTGTCTTATTGGGCTGCAGCATGAAGAGTTCTGGGGAGACTTTTTGTTTTCTTCCTTTTTTTTCCTAAAGATTTTATTTTAGAGAGAGTTAGGGGAGGAGAAAGAGAATCTCAAGCAGACTTTGCACTGAGTATGGAGCCCCATGTGGGCCTCAATCCTATGACGGTCAAATCATGACCCAAGGCAAAAGCAAGACTGGGACACTTAAGGACTGAGCCACTCAGGCACCCCTGGGGAGTCTTTTTTTAAAAACAAAGTCAGCTACAAGTTCTAGTGCTCTTGAGTAGCAGAGACCAAAACTTCCTGCCCATGGAGTGGCATGGGGGCCATGCTCATGGAGGGGGACACAGTTAAGCACCCCAGGGAAGCAGGAAAAGAATTGTACCTCAAACACAGCCCTTAAACATTCCCATCCAATCACTTTTCACACTCTGGGTCCTGGGACTGTATTCATGTGGAAGGTGCCATGGTAGGTCATAGTAATAAGTTTTCTCCTGTGATTCCTAGCCCCCGCAAGTGTGGTGGCTGCTCTGGGCAAATTCTGACAGTGGACAACGGTAGGGTGGTGCCGTCCACCAAGATGAGAGGCAACAAACACGCGTGCAAAGGGAGAGCATATCCCATGACACCATGGTGACTGCTCATACGTCTTGTATTTCTTGAAAGCGGACAGGGAGATTAATGATTCAAAAGGCTGTTGAGCTATTTATTACAAAGATTTTTTTTTTTTCAAAAGTCCAAGCCTGAAAATAAGAGCAGTTGATCCATTTGGCAGCTTCCCGGTTGGTTTCTTTGAAAAATTTTCTCTGAAATGCCAAAATGATTAATTTTGTTGAATGTCTGGTCTGATGCTTGAGAAAGAATCGAAGACATATTAAAAATAAAACTTTCCAAATTTCCATTGTTATTGGAGAAATATTTGATTGTCCCCTTCTCCAGGAGTGACCTATAACACAGGTGAAAATGTTGCAAGAACATTTGTAACTCATAAGATGATAAAAATGGTGTACCACATGGTAGTATGAGGAAAAAATAGAGTTAATCCCCTCCTTCACTATTATAATGAGAAAAGCATGATGAAGAAAAATGTTATGATACACAGCATGGGGGTGGGACACTTCAGGTGGAAAGTTGCATGCTAATCATTGCCACCAAAAAGAATTGGAACATACAGCCTAAAAGAAATTAGAGGCTAGTTTGACTTAAGTAAAACATTTGACAGGTGGTGGATACTAATGGAATCAATAACTGAAAATATCCCAGAAATTGAAATAATTGACCATTTCTCCTTATGCATCTAGTCTCGAAATCAGGAGGACCCTCACTGTATTCCTAGTTAGTTCACCAAGAGGGAAGTGGTAGTCACATGACCATGTGCAGGCTCAGCTGGAAAGCCCACCCTCCTAGTGCACCTGCTGAGCTCTTCCGGGACCTACGGCCATCCCAGCCAGCAATACACAAATGTCTTTAACCAACACATTGCATTCTCCACCCAGAAATCCAATTTCCAAGTTCACATCCGTTCTTTAACAGCAAAGTTGCTCTTTTCCTTCTGGTTTTGAACAGTGAAACACTAAGCTGGCTGAATAGACACCTGAATGTATAGAGGAATGGGTAAATAAATCATAGTTTATTCCCATAATTGAATAAAAACCACATTAACAAAGCAACCTTAGGTCTACATCTGCCAATAAGAATAAATGGATGAGGCATACATTTAAGGTAAAAAGTTAAATAGCAATAACACTTGGAAGTATACAGAGAGGATGAAATATTTTATGTCCAATTTGAAATCAAGAAAGTTTCCCTTAACATACATTGCTCAATGTAAATTTTAAAAATAAATAAATGGAATATGCATCAACATCTGGAAAGTAGGGTTAGGTGGTGGGAAAATTTTTTAGCTTTATTTATAACATTCATATAAAGCATAAACTTAGTCACTTCTTACTGTTTTCATCTTCTAAGTTTGCAGTATTTTCTTTTTTTTTTTTAAGATATTATTTATTTGACAGAGAGAAACACAGCCAGAGAGGGAACACAAGCAGGAGGAGTGAGAGAGGGAGAAGCAGGCTTCCCGCTGAGCAGGGAGCCTGATGTGGGGCTCAATCTCAGGTCTCTGGAAACATGACCTGAGCTGAAGGCAGAGGCTTAACCACTGAGCCACCCAGAAGCCCCTGCAGTATTTTCTTAATCTGCTAATATTATACCCAAAATATACAAGATCTCTGGGGAGAAAGCTCAAAATAAATACTGTTTAAAATTTGTTAAAAATGGAAAAGTGTGAGTATATGTAGATATGGAAACTCAATACTTTTAAAAATGATAGATCATCTTAAAAGCCAAAGTCAGTGTCATCACAAAAAAGATACACATATTTCTGTGGAAATTGACAAACTGTCCTAAAATTTATAAGAAAAAAATATTAAGATGCAATAATACCCCCAAAAATTTGAACTTGAAGAAAAAAATAGATAAAAAAGCAACTTCCATGCAGAGAAAATATTTAGAAATTTGAATACTGTGGTGTTGTCAATAAGTATATACATCAGCATGATTCTGAAAGAACTGTTGACCCCATCTTCAAAAACGTCTTACTGTAGCGTGAACCCTTTCCCACCCAAAAGCAGGAATGGAAATTAAAAATGGAGCATAAAAAGATCAAATAATATAATGGCATTAAATTCATAAAACTCAAGGTCCACTATGCTCATGTGATTCCCTCACACACCACTGGCCCCATGCATCAATTATGATAACACACGCCAAAAGTGTGGGCTTTTAATTTGCGTTAGATATTCATCCCACATTCGGCAGCTCAAACCAACAACCATTTATCGGTTCACAGCCTCTCCGGGTCAGGGGTGCAAGCACCACCTAGCCAAGTTCTTTGTAAGATCATGATCATGAGGTGAGCCAGGATTGCGTTCTCATGTGAAGGCCCATGTGGGGCAGTTCTAGGTCCCAGCCTTCTTAGGTTATTGTCACCATTGATTTGCTTGTGGGTATCAGATTGAGAGCCCCAGGTCCTTTCTGACTGTGGGATCAAGGCCACTGTAGGGTCCTGGAGGCCACACGTAGCACCTTGTGGCCCCACAATCTTCCCAGAGTCCTTATCACAATACAGGAGCTTGCCTCTTCAAACTGAGAAAGGAAAAAACAGGATTACATCATGATTTTGATAGCAAGATCAAGTTTTCTGTAAGCAAAAACATCATAAGTTAGATCCCATTGCAATTGCCGTAGAAGGCAACCTAATCAGGGACAAGCTCTCATTATATTTGTCGTATTCTACTGGTTAGAGCAAGTCAGAGGTCTCACGCATGCTCAAGGAGAGAGTGTTCCATATGGGTAGGACCACCAGGAGATGGGCTGCTGTGGGCCAGTCTTGAGTCTCTCCATCACAAATAGTTACTTCCCAGTTAGTTACTATATATTTTTAACTGAAATATAGTTACATATAACATTACATGAGTTTCAGTATATACCTTACAAAATGCCCACCACAATAAGCATAGGTACCATCTGTCACCATTTAAAAATTCTAAAAACAACTGCATCAACCTGAAAGCCATTCTGAATGTACTTAAATATGTAGATTTTTTTTTTTTAATTTGAGTATAGTTGAAAAAATGTTATACTGGTTTTAGGGATATAACATAGTGATTCCAGATCTCTGTGCTCTGCTCTGCTCACCACAAGTATACTGCCTTTGTCCAACCCACACACTTTGATGTGTGTTTATTTTTAATATGAAACATGTTTTATGGTATTTTTTATGAGATAGTTTGACCTGATGGCCAAGAATATACTGACTTTTAGAAATAATTTCTATAATGTGCTGCTTTTATAAATATGAAGGCATTAAAAAATATGTATTTCTTGAGACTGTCAAAATCCTAAGCACAAATAATTAGTTACTGAATATAACCATCTGTATGTCGTAGTTGTGAGGACAGCCCAGATGTAGTGTTAATATATTCCTTCTTAGCAGTACATACAAATGCCTAGAGATATATTGCATATATGATGGCCAAAGGATGTCAGTAATCTCAAAGAATTACCAAAAATATTAAAAATCATCTGTGGATTGACCAGTGTTTTAGAACTCAAAACTTGTATGGCCATAGTGCTTATAATATGGTCAAAATGTTCATAAATAGGGGCAAAACACTGTCATATAACTAGATGACTGAAAAAGATCACATAATTTTCATGAAGATAAAGTAGCTGCTTTGGAAACTTGAAATTAAACCATTCCATTAAAAAACAAACAAACAAACAGAATCCCAGTCTTCAGTCTTCTACAAGAATGGCACCATGTCTCCCTTATGTTATCCAGACTTTGCTCGGTAACAACCAGCCTGAATCAGAGCCAGTATGCCTACGTATCCACATGGTCTTGAAAGCTATTACCAGCATGTTTATTACTTCAACCACTATCAAAATGTCGAATCACCGTGCAATCCAGTTTTAAATACACACTCTCCAATGCCCTGGCCTGTGTCATTTCTGTGTACATAATACTGAAGAATGTTTAAGGGAGAAGGAAGAGGCGAACTGCATAACAATGGCAAATGGAGAAAAGTAAGGGAAGACCCCCCAAAAAATAATATATATATATATGTATATGTATATATATATACACACACACACACAGCTGTAAGTCTGCTATAAACTTTTTATTAGCCCATGCTTGAGAAACCCTGAAACCTTGAAAGACTCATTTCTGTCGTCCCTCTTTAATGTGTTCATAGCCACCTTTAGCTCCTGGCAGTAGAAATTAAAAGATTCACCACATAATCACTTCATTTTCATGGTTTTCTGTCTCTTGTTGAGCTTCATTTAGAGACCTTTAACAAATCTCATGTTCCAACTTTACACCCCCTCATTGTACAGAAACTAATGAAGCATATTAGTTACTCTGAAAACACTGATCTCGTTGGAGACAGGACTGGTGATGCCCATGGTTGCAGCAACGGAGCTAATTTGTGTTACAGATTAAAATGCACATGGCCATTTGAGAAGACTACATGTTCATAATGGACACTGGAGCCATATAATATATATTTTAAATGGGCTTCATTTGCTGCCCTACTTGCTCATTAGGAGGGCAACTAGGTAGCTCATTTAATAATGAGCTATTTTTGGAAGACACAATGAGTGCTCAATAACTGGAGATTTCATCCAAAGGAGTGCACGCAGTCGGAATCTAGGGCAGCACAAAACCATTTTCTCAGACAATCTATGAATATCCCAGTTTGCATGATGCCACTCTACAAAACACAATGAGGCAAGAACAATAGACCCTGAGTGTCATAATTTTGTCTAGAGAAATCATCTTTGGAGAATACGCTTGAAAGTCCACTCTAAGTTCATTGATTTATCAGCATTTGGGTATCTTCACAATGGCCCTGTGATAGCAAGTTTCTTTAGAATAATCTTATGCTAGAAAAACACTGTGTAGGTCCTGTGATGCCAAGTTTGTGTCTCTACCACACAGGAGAATATGCATTGCTCATGGTAGGAGTGGACACTTAGACCATCATGGAATTGAAAGCCAGTGGACAGTCTTGTGTAAAGAAGGCAGAGCTCATTATCTAAGACAGAAGGTATGGATGGAGGAACTGGTAATACTAGAAACTCTTCTCCACACCAGTCATCACATGCCTTCATGATATTTGCATCCATAGTACTTTGTATGTGTTGAATTTTGTCCCTCCCAAATGCATATATTGAAGTGCCCACCCTTAGTCACTCAGAATGGGACCTTATTTAGAGATAGAGTCATTGCAGATATAAGTACCTAAGTGAAGATGAAGTCACATGCAATAGAGTGAGGCCTTATTCCAGAATGACCAGCGTCCTTCTTAAATAGGAACATTTGGACCAAGAAACATGCACAAAGGGGGAACACATGAAGATTGGGTATATGCCACTGTAAAGTAAGGAACCACCAGAAGCTGGGAGAGAGACCTGCATAGATCCTCTGCCAGAGCCTTCAGAAAAAGCATGGTCCTATGGGCACACCCTCTTCTCTGACTTCTGTCCTCTAGAAGTCTAAGAAAGTAAATTGTAGTGTAAGTCACTCCATCGGCCTTGCTTTCTCATGGCAGTCATGCAAGTACATGCTGCCCGCTTTTGGTGTCATGAGTAGTACTCACGCCAACTGACTTAGGCAGAGATTTTCTTGTTACGGGGCTCAGAGACTCTCCACGGAGCCTGATTTTGAAGAGCTTATGCAGTTGGAACAAAATCCTGCCGGCCAGTGGGAGCTTCCACAGCATCAACAATGGGCTGTACCCTTGTCACTGAACACCACAAGGGCACGCTGCCACACTGGGACAACTGAATGCCTTCCCAAGAAGAACCAGAGCCCAGTTTCCCTGCCACCAAGTAGCTTATTTCTCAAACTACTGGGATGTCCACTCATCAGCAGCCATATCACCTTGTCTGCACCTTGTGTCCAAGGGAGTCTGGAATGTTGCCTGGATTCTATCCGAAATCATCATAGACTTGGGGAAGTCCATAAAGCAGGCAAAAGGTTTAGGTTGGGAGGCCAAACAGGACAGAGGTCCATAGACATGTCTGAAACGTCAACCATTATGGCCATTATTTTATGATGAGTGCATCTTTTTATCTTTTAAATGCATAAAATGAAAGCTCGCCATCTTTGTCCCAGCCCACTGGGAATCCAAAGTGAAGAGAACAGATGTATTCCTCTTGCTTATGTACCTGTGTTTTCAGTAAGAGGAATCATTTAAAAGACTTAATAATGCCTAGTGTCTTGGAGGCTAAATAAAACAAGGCTCCACAGCTAGTGTTGTATGGGTTTTTAGCTGCAGCAGAGCACTTAGCCCAAGTCCAAAGGAAGACTACAGTCAGGCTTTGCCCTCAGAGCAACTCCGATGTGCTAGGTACAGGCATCTTGCCCAGAGCAAGATCCACTGTGACCTAATGACCACTGCGTTCCCTGTGGTGGCCAGTAGGGTTTCCATGTGCACGGTGTACTGACAGGAGCAGACCTAACACGGAGAACCAGATACAATTTCCACGAAGATCCAAAAGACTGAGGAGTTCCACCCTGAGGTCTTATTCCCAACCTGCGGTCCATGAAAATGTCTCTCTGCATTCTGTATTTACCTCCATAAAATGACCATGATGTGCGTTTTTGTAATTGATATACCTTTTGTCCACATAGCAATGCCAATTATTTTCTTTCCACATTTTGGCTATTTGTATAGATGTATTTTTCCAATGCACTTTATGATCATTTAATCCCATGTAGACAGGAATGCCCATGGATTGGAATTGGATGGAATCATTCACACATACAATGTTCAGCTTTACTTTTTCCATCAAAAATTATCTTTTTCACATATCCTATTCAGAACTCATAGTAAGTCTTATTGTTTTCTTGTGGTAAGTTATTTATATTTTTCAGTTTTCACTTTAACTGCAGGGCTGGAAATACATGATTTTAAAAAGATGATTATTTGGGTCCAGCTAGTTTTCCTACTTCTGTTATCAGTTTACATATTTATTTTATTTACGGAGTTACTCAGAATTTTCTGAGTACATGATCATGTCACCAGGAAATAAAAAATAACTCTTATCTCCTCCTTAACAATGTTCACACCATGGATTTCTTCTTGTTTTACTCTATTTGTTAAAATCTCAAAGGGCGTGTCAAATAATAGTGATGACAGTAGGCATCTTCTTCTACTCTTTTTAATTAAAATTAGTTTTAATATGTCCCATTTAAGGTATTTGCTGTTCATATGCCAGTAAAGACTGCCTATTTTTCAAGAGTGTTTTAGTTGTTTCCTTGCTGTCCTTTCCTCATTCATACAGAGATAGCCAACATGTAATAGTTCAGGTCACTTAAGATCATGACATTAATTTCTTTGGACACACAGTAGTTACATTTTATATCATTTTTTAAAAGATGTCTACCTGTGGAAAACAGTGGTCAAAGGAAAGAGAGGAAACATCATCTTACGGATTGATGGACCGACCCTTATTTTGTGTGTCATCTGCACAAAATTCAGTAATGCCTACTGCTGGGTTTTGCGGAGTATTTTCACTTTGGTTAGTTAAACAGACCATTTCTTGGTGGGGTCCTTTCGTGTTCCTCTGCCCAGTGTCGATATGTCCTGGAAACAGGTTGGGTTTGTGTCCCTGATAAACAGATATCAAAGTAGGTCAGTCTGAGCCAACACAGTCTACGACCGTGATTGCTTTGTTTAATTGGGCTTTGTAAACCAGAATGTAATCAGCTCAGGTCATACCATCCCTCTTCAGGAGAGGCTTTTTTCCTCTTGAGAATTTGAGTAATGAAAGTGGCCAAAGGGTTTTCCATCTACCCAACCACCAACATGATCAATGACGACAGTCCATGTAATTCCAGTGAATGTTTTTTTACTGATTCATGCCCTGAGTTACAGATGTCCTTGTATTTAGTTTGAATATGAAGAAAGGAACTTCATGATTCTAAGGGAAGAATAAATTAACCCTTTTATGTTGTATCTGCTCAAAGCGTGTATACAGAGCCTTTTACCATGACTCTTATGGTAGATTAATGTCACAGTTAAATAATGGTATAAATAATAATAATGACTATCAGGAAATGGCTGGTTCAGGAAAGCCCCAAGCAACTATTGTGCATTTTTATTAGTTTGAGTTGCCTTGTACAATTTCTGATTAGACCCATAAGAGACCAGCAACTGAATTTTGCAGTTCCTTGTCAGATCTATGATGCTACCAATTAAAATGTTCTTAAAAGCATTAATTTGATAATCACCTGACTCAAACATTCATTTAATAAATTAAGTGACAGGGTTTTCACTTATTTCTGTTATATTGAGGTACTATGTTACTTAAATGTGAATGTTTTTAGGGGTCTTCGTGGCTCACTCAGTCAGGCATCTACCTTTGGCTGAGGTCATGATCTTGGAGTCCTGGGATTGAGACCCACATCCCAGGAAGCCTGCTTCTCCCTCTCCCTCTGCCTGTCACTCCCCCTGCTTATGCTCTCTTGGTCAAATAAATAAATAAAATCTTTTTTTAAAAATGACTGTTTTTCATTGAGATACCACCTTATGCAAGTTAGAATGGCCAAAATTAACAAGACAGGAAACAACAAGTATTGGAGAGGATGTGGGGAAAGGGGAACCCTCTTACACTGTTGGTGGGAATGCAATTTGGTGCAGCCACTTTGGAAAACAGTATGGAGGTTCCTTAAAAAATTAAAACAAGCTAGTTTTATGACTAGCTCTATGACCCTGCAATTGCACTACTGGGTATTTACCCCAAAGTTATGGATGTAGTGAAAAGAAAAGCCATATGTACCCCAATGTTCATAGCAGCAATGGCCACAATCGCCAAACTGTGGAAAGAGCCAAGGTGCCCATCAACAGATGAATGGATAAAGAAGATGTGGTCCATATATACAATGGAATACTATGCCTCTATCAGAAAGGATGAATATCCAACTTTTGTAGCAACATGGACTGGACTGGAAGAGATTATGCTGAGTGAGATAAGCCAAGTAGAGAAAGTCAAGTATCACATGGTTTCATTTATTTGTGGAGCATGAGGAGTAATAGGGAGGACATTAAGAGGAAAGGAAATGTGAACTAGGGTCAATCCCAGAGGGAGACAAAACATGAGAGACTGGACCTAAGAAACAAACTGAGGATTTTGGAAGGGAGGGAGGAGGGGGGATGGGAGAGCCTGGGGGTGGGTACTGAAGGCACGTATTGAATGGAGCACTGGGTGTGGTGTATAAACAATGAATCTTGGAACACTGAAAAAATAAATTATTTTTAAAAAGTGAGTGTTTTTAAAAATTTCTGTGTACAACCATTTGCAGATATTCTCTGTAGAATCATCTGGGGAATATATTTAAAAATCTTTGAGTCTAGCGTCTTGATGAGTGCACCCAATTAGATGGGAAGCTGGCCATTTTATGTAGAATCTTTAACAAAGAACCAGAAACCTGTGTAGACATAGCAGAGCACAGTAAGCAGAGTGGGGCTTTCAAGGGTGGCAGACTGTGGGAAGAGAGACAGATGGTAGACAAGGTCTAGTTAGTGACGTTCATGTGGGTTTTCCTGGTGCCATTTCTGGACAATGGGCTCTAAAGTCCTCTCCAGGGATTCACCTCTGCTTCTTCAGGTAGAGATGGGGGGTAGGGGGGAAGCTTTTGCAAATTCGTTCCCTACCTTTAGGCAAATAGCAGAAGCTCAGGGAGTTTTTCTGTTGTGCCTTGCTCTCAGTTGCCTTCAGCTCAAAGTTATCCTTCCATCAAAGATGCACACTTTGGAGTGGACTACAAGTTACCCTTCTCCAATTTCCGTCCCCTTTAGAAACAGGTAGTCATTGTTTGAATGATGGCATTTCTCGTTTTGCTCAAGGGGATCTGTCATATGACAGTATGTCCTTCCAATATGTGTGCTTTCTGTGAAGCTACCCAAAGGCAATTGGAGATAAAAGTGTGCCCATCCACACACATTTAAAAGATGAATAAATTATTCCACATGGTACAGGTGAAAACCTGAGGGGAAGAGAAAGGATAAGTGTGTAAACAACTGCTTGCATGACAACTCTAAAAAGTAAATTTGCATTGCTAGTATATGTATATATTTTTCATGTGTAAAGATTTCAGAATTAACCAAATAGTTCTGACTGAAGAGTACATTTATACATTTTGATTTCCTAACATTACATTTTAGTTAGGTTCTCGTGCATGGGCAGAAAAATGAAATGTTTATGCTCATTAGTCAAATAAAAATATCATTCAAGAACACCAAATTGTGCTCTACTACACCTTATGTCATGCAAGACTAGAAGGAGTATAGTAGGGTCAGTCAAAGATGGAGGCAACTGAGACAATTATCTGTCCTTATCCCTTATCCCCTCTCAGCCCAGAAGCCTGAACTATAGGGGAAATGTCCCAAACTTCATTGGTTTCTCCCATAGTATAATGGGAAAGAAGCTCTCTCTTTACATATATGATATTAGATAATACTCACTCATCAAAATCATCGAGCTTCACGAACTCTTCCTATCTGAAACTAGAAAGAATTTTTAAATGAACATAACTTCCAAAAATCAGTAGATTTACCAGTTCTTTGAAAAAAGTCCCAACATTGCAGGTACAAAGATGAATCGTTTTTTTCCCTCCGATTCCATCTTCAATGGATCACCTTGAATAATAATTCAGTCCATCCCCTAAAGGCTTGTCTGATCAATCCTATTGCTTCCTGGCCAGTTTAACGATTATCAAGTTGAGTCTGAACCCAGATTCTTCTGTTATGTTCTGTGGGTCGAGTTATTCCTTAAAAAGTTGTATTGACTCCTGGGTATTTACCCCAAAGACATAGATGTAATGAAAGAAGGACCATATGTACCCCAAGGTTCACAGCAGCGATGACCACAATCTCCAGAGTGTGGAAAGAGCCAAGATGCCCTTCAACAGATGAATGGATAAAGAAGATGTGGTCCATATATACAATGGAATACTATGCCTCCATCAGAAAGGATGAATATCCAACTTTTGTAGAAACATGGACTTGACTGGAAGAGATTATGCTGAGTGAAATAAGCCAAGTAGAGAAAGTCAAGTATCACATGGTTTCACTTACTTGTGGTGCATAAGGAGTAACATAGAGGACAGTGGGAGAAGGAAAGGAAATGGAACTGTGGGGTATATCAGGGAGGGGGATGAAACAAGAGATTTTGGACTCTGAGTAAAGAACTGAGGGTCTTGGAGGGAGGGGTGTGGGGGATGGGGGAGCCTCATGGTGGGTACCGAGGGCACCTATTGCATGGAGCACTGGTTTTGGGGCACAAATAATGAATCTTGGAACACCGAAAAAATAAAATAAATTATTAAAAGTTGAAAAAAAAGAAGTGTGTTGAACTCTCAACACCCAAACCTGTGAATATAGTGTCATTTTTAAATGTGGCCAGGCGGATATCATCAAGCAAACATGAGCTCATGCTAGATCGGGTGAGCCTTAACTGAGTGCCTGGGGTCCTTATAAGAAGAGAGACGGGCATACAGACACACACACAGGGAAGAGAGCCATGCGAAGCCAGAAGCAGATATGGTGGTAATCCACCTGTAAGCCAATGAAGAAGAAATACTGCCAGCGCCCACAAGGAGCAGAGACAGAGACATGAGTCACTCTCTCCCTCTCCTTCCCTCGCCTCCTCTAGGAGGAACTAACCCTACTATCATCTCAGTTTCAGACTTCTGGTCTGCAGAAATGCAAGAGAAAATGCCTCTGTCGCTCTCAGCCCTCCACATTGTGGTACTTTGGGACAGCAACCCTAGGGAACAAGCATTTCTTCCTACTGAGTATAATGGTTGTCGTCCTGCTCCAGGGCCAGTGAGATCCCCCTCCTCCACCCTGAGAGGTACAGATATTGTACTCTGCTCTCCTGCTTCTCTCCCCTTCTTCCATTCCCCAGGTTGAAGAAGGGCCAATGGGAATTTCACTCGGTTGCATTTCTTTGCATTGTAAACGGATCCGAAAGCTGGTTTTCTCACATAACACATGCTGGGATCCTTCCAGAGACTTCTCCTTAGGGCAGCTTGGCAAATTCAAGGACAATGCAAGGAGAAGTCAAGAATTCTGCATCAATTTTTGAAGAACAAGAAAAATCCCACTGCACAGTCTATTACCTTAGTATTTGAACTTTAAGTAATGTTTCCTCCGGAATGCTTTCATGAACCTATTGCAGAAGAATCAAAGTAATGAGTGAATTAACACCTTTGCTGCTACCTTTTTAAAGATGAGTAAGCATTTAAAGTACCTGTGTATTCATGAAGACACTCACCTGTGTAATCACAGCAATTTCAAAAAGTGAAATTACAAAAAAAAAAGCAAAGCACTCCATAATCCCACAATGCTTTAAGTTAATGGCTTTTCCCATTCAACTTCTTGAAACTTTCACATTTGACATATTCTCAGTCATTAATAGATTAATTTAGACACAAGCACATGCATACACACTTTTATAAGTAAAAAAAAAAAAAAGTGTTGCCTTTGATTTTTTTTTTTTAACAATTATGACATTTTCCCTATCTTAGATTACCACACAGAGCCCCTAAAACAAAATCGAGCAATAATGATAAGGGACATCTCTTGCATTATAAATATCACTATAGCCTTTGTCAGTGTATAGTTTCTCGTTTTAAATTTGTATAGAAAGTTTTAACCTTTTTTCTTAATCTGATCCATTTATCAGTTTAATGTCATAATTGTGTGGGGTTTTTTCCCTCGAGAGTTTTGTTGATATGATTGCTTATTTTTAAATGAACTACCGTTAATTTCCAATAATAATATCTTTTCCTAAGACAAGATGCATCTATGATAAGTGGAACTTATCAAAACATATTCAGGTGTATCGATAAATTATTGATCTGTAATTACTTTTATTGGTGTTTGATTTGGTAATAATTTAACTCAATGAATCAGGGAGTTCTCTAAGTAGAATTAAAATCATCTGTTTTTGTTTCCTTATTTAAAGGATCATACAGAATTTGGGGGGCCTGGGTGGCTCAGTCAATGACGTGTCTGCCTTTGGCTCAGGTCATGATCTCAGAGTCCTGGGATTGAGCCCCATACCTGGTCCCACACTCAGAGGGACTCTGTTTTTCCCCTCTCCCTCTGTCCTTCCCCTGCCTCTTGTGTTCTCTCTCTGTCAAATAAATAAAGAAATAAAAATCTTGAAAAAAATAAAAGCATTTGTCTTTGATACTTTCTGATTCTGCAAGTCTTTATAAGGGAAGTCAGCATAATAACATTTCAGATCTCTTTTAGGGTAATTGGAAGTTAAATTTCTCTTCCTTCATTTGGGTCAAAACTCTCCTTTATAAGTGTTAATCCTTTCTTCTTATTCCTAAGAGTTCACACTGTCCCCTCTCCCTCTTTATCCCTAAGTCTGTTACAAATATCATTTATTTCTCTGGTTTTTTTTTTCAAAGAACAGGTTTTTGCAATTGTGCCTTTTTGCTATGCATTATTATTTGCTATTTAACGATTCCCAATTTTACTTTGAACAATAATACTTGCCCAGAGTTTATTATGTGATCCATTATGATTTTTAAAGGGAATACATTATTCCTAATGTTGAATATTTTCCTATAATAGAATGTATAGCTTTATATTCTGTACATAAGCACCATGTATGTTGGCACTTAATATGAGATACACATCTTTTTTTCAACGTCAGCTGAATTTAATGGAAGAAATTTGATCAAAAGATTATTTAGGAAAATGTTTCTTACTTGGTAAATAATATTTTGGCAGCCATTTATGATTATTTTCTAATTGCATAATTAAAATTACTAAATATAAGCAAATGCATCACATTTGCACTTTATGAATATTTCTGTGATTGCAGACTTAAAATTTTTCCACAGATATTCTAGGGATGTGATATAAGGATTTATGTAGATTTTCCTTCTTTCTTTATCCATGTGCATGTTGGTTTTATTGCTCATAATTTACCTTTTCCTTAGGTTGGTTAAGATTAGCAATCCAAATACAAAAATTGAGTTCCATAAGTTTATTAAAATATTTTCTTTTGCTCAAAATATGTAACTGAAGATTCCTTTCATACATAGATATTAATCAGTTCTATATTTATTACTCATACACGATATTTCCTGCCAATTAATATTATATTTTTTAGCTTTATCACCCTGTTTTAGGTATGTTTATTAGAAATTCTGGTTTTTAACTCATTTATGTTATTAATGTTTTTGTATTTCTGATACTTTTCTTTTTCCTGAGTCTTTATATTTTCTGACCTCATCTAATCCTTATTTATCCATTTTTTCTTTGGATGGCTTTTTTTTTTTTCTTGTCTAATTGCTGAGGCTAGGACTTCCAGTACTACATTAAGTGAAATTGATGAGAGTGGACATCCTTGTCTTGTTCCTGATTTTAAAGGAAATGCTCTTCTTTTCGCCATTGAGGATGATGTTATCAGTCAGTTTTTTCACATATGGCCTTTTTCATGTTGAGGTATGTTCGGTCTAAACCCACTTTGTTGAAAGTTTTTATCGTGAATGGATTTGAATTCCATCAGATACTTTTTCTGCATCTATTGAAATGATCATATGATTTTTATCCTTTCTTTTGTTGATGTGGTGCATCACATTGATTGATTTGCAGATATTGAACCACACTTAAGGCCAGGAATAAGTCCTACTTGGTCGTGATGAGTAATTTTCTTTAATATACTGTTGGATTTGGATTGCTAATAGTTTATTGCACTTTTTGCATCTATGTTCATTAGGAATATTGGTCTATAAGCTTTCTTTGTGTGTGGTGTCTTTAGCTGGTTTTGGTATCAGGGTAATGCTGGCTTTGTAGAGTAAATTTGGAAGCTTTCCTTCCTCCTTTATTTTTATAATAATTTGAGGAGAAGAGGTATTAACTCTTCTTTAAAGATTTGCTAGAATTCATCTATTAAACCATCTCTCCCTGGACTTTTGTTTGGTGGTACTTTTGTTTTGGTGGGTTTTCTTGGAGAAGGAGCCTAGGGGAAGATGGAGAGGGAGGAAGAATCCCAGGCATACTCTCTGCTAAGCACAGAGCCTGACATGGGGCTCAGTTCAGTCCCACAACCCTGAAATCATGACCTGAGCCAAAATTAAGAGACCCTTAACTGACAGGGTCACCTGGGTGCCCCTTTTGGGGAGTTTTTTCATTCCATATTGTTACTAGTAATTGGTCTGCTCAGATTTTCTATTTCTATCTGATTCCATTTTGGAAGACTATGTTTCCAGAAATCTAGTCGTTTTTTTCTAGGTTATGCAACTTCTGGCATATAAGTTTTTATAGTATTCTTGTACAATCCTCTGTATTTCTATGGTGTCAGTTGTTATTTTTCTTTTGTTTCTGATTTTATGTGTATCCTCTTTTTTTCTTAATAATAACATTTTTTCCTGAATTGAATAGTTTATGGCCAGAATTATGCCTTTCTATTTTCTTAAATAGCATTGCCTCTTTATTCACACTTCTAACAAAAAACGCAGATAATTTTTTTTTTGCCAATGATACACTCATTCTGAGCATTTTCCCCCTTGGTGCATATTCTAACTTCCTTCTTTCCCAACCCCTTCTTTAAAATGCTAGGTTTGAGATGATCCTTCCCTTTTACTGCCTGTGCATTATTTTATCTGTTTAGGGCATGCAATTGGTCATATCAGTACTGAAGGTAACCATTCATTTATTTCAAGATTGACTTTTGTTCAAAACCAGTGAAAGAACCCCATAGAATCCTTATGCTCATGCACAAAATAAACCATTTTTCCTCCAACAGAGATAGTGTTTGTTGCAGTTGCATGAATATTTTAAAAATCACAGTTCTTAAACCCACACTATGAGATGTTTGATGGAAGCTATCATAAATCTATTTACCAGTCTAATAGTTCATCTTAACATGCTAACATCTGTTTCACAAAGTGAGTGCATTGCTGATCCATATTTTTACTCTATAGACATATCCAAATATTTATAGAAAACCCAAGCCTATGGTTTTAAGTGAATGGAGCATGTTGGAGCTTCCACAAGATATTCCCTGAAGATTATACTACTCACTCCTGAAGCGAAGGACTGAAATAACACAAACTGCAGTTCAGTTATTGATGACTGTGTTTGAGGGTTTCTTAAACACAGTGTCCTATTTCTTCCTAATAGAATCTGAATAGCAGAGCCACCAGAATGAGGTAAATCACATATCACAAGAGTGTTTAATGAACTGTAGAGGATGTCAAAGGAATGGCTGTAAATTCCCAGAAAATTGGACATTGTCAGGAGAAATTTGGCACCTACTTCAAGATAATTGCAAAAGGAAATACCCCCCTGCCATGAGTTAACAGCATTTTTTTTTTTTTACTAAAAGCTGAAGTGAACATAATTTGCAGTTTGTAACATGTAATCTCTCATAAGGACCTAGTGATTTACAGATCTGCTCACCCCTCTCTAATTTACGTGTTGCATTAGCCAGGTACTCCTTATGAATTCTGTACCAGGTAAGATCAACTGTCCATCAAGCCTCCTCATTCGCTGCTGTGCTTTGAAAGCCATCTCCCCCTGAAATGATAGAAGATGTGCCCTTCATAAACCTGTCAGCATGCTTTGGGGATGGATATAACATCAGCAAACGAACCACTAATACAAGTCACATTGTACGTCTGTTCTCACTGAACAAAATGGCTATTTAAACTCTAAGTTCTGCAAATCACATAGAAAAAGATATCACAACAACGGATACTTATTATTGCTGCAAGAATTATAAACAGCTACAAGCTTGCTCTATATTTAACCAATATATGTCCTATTTAAGGCTTAGCCAGCAGGTAGAATTATGTTGCCTCATATTTTCAAGTATTATTTTTATTATTTTGAAAAGACAAAATTGGAACTAATTATATATTTAATCCAAATGTAAATTTGCCAAAGGCCACAAATAATTCCAATTTTTTCCATATAAATCAATTATATCAATTGTCTCTCCCTAATGACCAGTGAGACTATTTTGCAATCATGAATGTAGATTATTCTGTAAGTGGGATACTTTGGTATATTGATCCAGTAACTTGAGTTTTGATTGATTGCATCTAGGATTATTGATGGGAAACTGGCAAAACTTATGTCTAGACAGGATAAATTATAGTGGACTTCCCAGAACTGGTGTCCACAGCATTTTTATTTATGATAGTTTTTGTTAACGCATGTGAAATAGAATTTACACATTCTTCTCTTAAGTCATTGATCTCATTAGTCATCGATGTCATTGATCTTAGCATTCCCACCTAAAATAATTGAGAAAATTCTCTCCATTTCCACTGTTTTTCTTCAGTCAATTTCACAAGTAGGGTGATGATTTTAAATGCTGATATCTGATTGCATAATTCATATGAACCTCTTATCACTTAAAAGTCCCATGGTACTTCAACATTGTGTGTGTGTGTGTGTGTGCTGGTACAACAGTTCTTCATTAGTGAATGCCATTGGCCATATTTCAACATCATTCACTTAACTACATTTTGAGTATTTAGTATATGCTGGTATCCTCTGTGCAGAGGAAAGTATAAAATGGAGAATGATAGCACACGTTCCTCCCAATTTTCTCCAGTAAGAGAATTACAGTGAGTAAACAAACAAGCATGAGCCAAAGAGAAAAATGTTGGCCAGAGTGAAATACAGGTATGGATGGTAGAACTTTAGAGCCTGATAGGAGACTCCAAGAATGCACCACAGTGTCTACAGGCTGAGGCACGTCAGCTTTTTTGGATCCCTTCCTCCCTGAAAGAAAAAAAAGAGTATTAAAAATTATATTTGATGACCACCACCTTGATATAAAGATAAATTGAATTCCTCATTGACTATGACATGAGCCTAGATATTTGTTTCCTGAAATGAGCTTACTCTTGGGATTTCAGTAACTGGAGGCTATTTTATTATCAGAGACAGTGTGTCAAGGGGCAGAGACGAGCTGAAACGGCGAGTGCCCAGTGCAGGCGAAGAAAAGAATAATTTTCCACCTGTTCTCTTACAAACGACTCTTATGCACCTGTGCCTAAGAATACACTGGATTGATGAACACCCAAGAGATCTACAGAAAGGACAGGAAAGGAACACCAGAGTGGCTCGGTCGGTTAAGTGTCCAACTCTTGATTTCTGCTCAGGTCATGATCTCAAGGTTGTGAAATTGAGCCCTAAGTTGGGCTCTGTGTTCATCAGGAAATCTACTCAGGGGTCATGTCTCTCTTTCCATCTGGTGTTCCCTTGCTCATGCTCTCTCTCTAAAGTAAAATAAATACATCTTTAAAAAAACGACAGAAAAATGTAATACCCACTTGGAAGTACACGTTATTTTTAAGTAGGTTCCACACCCGATGTGGGCCTCGAACTCACAGCCCTGAAATCAGGAATTGCATACTCTGCTGACTGAGCCAGCCAGGTGCCCCCAAAAGTTACTTGTTTTAAATTAGGTATTGATCATATTGTATTTGTTAGATGTTTAATTGGTTCAGCTCCCATTGACTGTTTCTCTATATACCATGTGTAAACAAAAACTGTTTTGATATGTGATAAATGACACACTCATCTTGGCATTATGTACTGAGCTTAGCAAGGACTATTGAAAGAACTTGTAGGGGCGCCTGGGTGGCTCAGTTGGTCGGGCGACTGCCTTCGGCTCAGGTCATGATCCTGGAGACCTGGGATCGAGTCCCATATCGGGCTCCCTGCTCGGGGGGAAGCTTGCTTCTCCCTCTCTCACTCCCCCTGCTTGTGTTCCCTCTCTCGCTGTGTTTCTCTCTGTCAAATAAATAAATAAAATCATTTTTTTTTTAAAAAAGAAGGAACTTGTATTTGCACTAACAGAAATATGAACAAAATTCTAGCAGACATGGATCCTGGAGAGTTTGGGAGAGAAAACATCTGTGATGAAGCTGAAAGGTCACTGATATTGAGGGCAAGATATCTCTCTTAAAAGGGAAGAAAAATGTCAAGAATGAAGAATGTTTCTGATGGTCAGTTCCAAAGGATTACTCCTTTATTCATTGCTCCCAATACCAATTTTTATTATGATAAATATCAACAATTTGCATTATTAAAATGACAGGGTAAGGACTTCTGCTTCCAAACAAGTTGGAATAAGAGACACCAGATTTTAGTCATAGTCAAAAGGAAAGGAAATCAAATAAGAAAAAATACATATATAGAAATAATTGTATATAATAATTATAATAATATATAATAGATGTATGTTCTGACTTAAACAGGTATTGTAGTGTATGATAAAAACGTAAGAGGAAAACAATGGTTTGTTGGAATGGTGTAAGTTGGAAACTAAATGTAACCTTGTATCAACATAAAGTAAGTGTGTATTAGAAACACCTCAGCCTCCAAGATCTTTAGGATCAAGTCAAAATCATCCTTAACAAGGAAAAACATAAGCCGTATGACAATGACTCAAATATGCTATTTTGAATTAAAAAATAATTAGATTTTTGAAAAGAAAATTAGTTGTAATAATTTCAAAAATAATTACAATTCCATCTATGCCGAAATATGTAACGACCTTTCCAATTAGGAACATAAATTTGTTCTTCTGTTTTTTAAATCAGAATATAAATTATAAAGTTATTAATAGGAAGATATAACAATGCAGGTTGTATTACTAAAAAGTTTTGAATTGTGAAATCGAGCCCTAAACATATTGTGCACAATCGCCTCTGAAATTCAGAAATGGTTACTCGTTAAAGTGCCATGAGTAAATATGACTCAAACAGAACTACAGTTGTAAGCAAGACTCCTCATGTGAGAAAGGGTCCCGGCACCTTGGCATAGAGGATTCACCTATTTGCGTACCCAAGGTTATCGTTCCTTGGTATGCCTTACATCTTGTCCCCCTTTCCATGCCTAAAGCTGGGAACAAAGGGAACACATACGGAGAAGCAGAAGAATGTGTACTATGGTCACAAAGACTTACTGAACTTGAGACTGATGTGTTTCTTGGAAATTGCTAACTTTCAGTGCAGAATCACTGCTACTCTCTTATGCCTGGAGGACATATAAAGGTCACAGGAACCTTTAGGGGAATATTCCAGGAGTCTCCCTGTGGACCATGAGTAAGAAAATGTGTATTGCCCAAAGCAAATGAAAACACTAATTCAAAAAGCTAATGCACCCCTATGTTTATTGTATTGTTTACAATAGCCAAGATAAGGAAACAGCCCAGATGTCTATCAGTGTGTGAACAGATAAAGATGTGGTACACTGGGGTGGCTGGGTGGCTCAGTGGGTTAAGCATCTGCCTTGAGCTCAGGTCATGATCTCAGGGTCGAGGGATCAAGACCCCCAGTCAGGCTCTCTGCTCAGCAGGGAGCCTGCTTCCTCCTCTCTCTGTCTGCCTCTCTGCCTTCTTGTGATGTCTCTGTCAAGTAAATAAATAAAATCTTTAGAAGAAGAAGAAGACAAAGAAGACAAAGACGAAGAAGAAGAAAAAGAAAAAGAAGAAGATGACAAAGACGACGACGACGACGACGAAGAAGAAGAAGAAGAAGAAGAAGAAGACGATGAAGAAGACAAAGAAGACGAAGAAGACGACGAAGAAGACGAAGAAGAAGAAGAAGAAGAAGAAGAAGAAGAAGAAGAAGAAGAAGAAGAAGAAGAAGACGAAGAAGAAGAAGAAGAAGAAGAAGAAGAAGAAGAAGAAGAAGAAGAAGAAGAAGAAGAAGAAGAAGAAGAAGAAGAAGAAGAAGAAGAAGAAGAAGTCATAAATAAAAAAAGGATGAGGTCTTGCATTTGTGGCCACATGGATGGACCCAGAAAGTATTATGCAAGTTAAACAAGTCAGATGGACGAATACAAAGACCATTTGATTTTACACATGTGGAACTCAAGGAACTACACAAACTAATAAAGAGCAGAAACAGACCCATAAATTCATAGAACAGACTGATGGTTCTGAGGAGGGAGGGGGTGCAGAGGATGGGCCAGATGGGTGAAGGGCAGTGAGACATAGAGCCGTCCAGGGATGGAATGAGTATTTCATGGGAAGAAAAGGCATAGCCCAGGGAATAGAGTCAGTGGTGTTTCCTTGTGTTGTGAGGTGATGACAGACGGTCCCTGCCCTTGTGGTGAGCACGTAGACCTCTCAAGTCACTGTGTTAAACTAATGTGACGTCGTGCATCTGCTGTACTTGAGTAAGAGCGCTGGGTATGTCCCTGGGCTGGCGTGCATCAGGGAAGAGCAATTGTTTATTTTCTGTGAAGGGAGAGGACCATCCAATGACAGAATGAGCCCAATGCCTCGTCCTGGGTGTTTTCTTCTTGAAGTGTGTATGCAACGGCTCATACAGTGCCTCACAGGGGTGTAACCCGTGTTGCTTGGGGACCCGGTAACATCCCTATACGCTACACCAGCCTTTCCAAAGTCCTGGGAGCTGGAAATCCCCACAGTGCTTTTCCCAGACCCCGGGCTAGTGTCATCCCCGTAGTTTCTGTCTCCACGGCAGAGATGTTAGGAGGAAGACCGCTGTCTGAGGGAGCACAGCCATGCTGGATGCTGGCCATCCCGTAGCGTAGCGGGCATCTGCCGACTGAGCAAGGCCATCAAGTTCTGCCGATGCTGCCGGACTTCGCTAGCAGCTCCTGGGTCAGCAGGGCTCCATCACTGCTGGAGCAGGTGTCGGGCTTGGGGCTCTGTCCTGGGGTCGCCGGCAGCGGCCTCCCGATGTGCCCACAACTCACACTTCCTCCTTGAGCTTCCTCCGTGCCTGCAGCATTCCTCATTCTGTTTGCACAACCACACCCCTGTCATCCAGTCCCCTGTTTAAATTACCTTCCATGTGCTGTTGTCGTAAAGTGGGAATCCAGGTGGTCAGATTTTAAGGAGTGTCTACAGAGAAAGTTAGGCATATGATGGATATGACCAGGGCTTTCCTAAACTGAGCGCTGTGCATGGGCAGGACACTTGGGATAAAAATGCCCAAGCGACGCATTCACAAGCAACATCCACACACATTTTTGATTCTTAGTGAAGACTTTACACAGTATTTAATAGAAGCTTACTTTTCTGACCATTTCAGGAATCTTAAAATAGCAGAAACATGAAAAGGAATTAGTATATACTTGGATCAAGGAAACAATGTATCTATTGACATAGGAAAATAAAAAGAACATTAAATATGTAGCAAGGGCTATGTTGTTGCAATAACCCAGAGGGAAAATAGGATTTAAAACAAAGTTTAAGAGAACAGTTCGATAGGAAGAGAGAGCAGTTCTGAACGTGCCATCCTATCTCACAATGTCAAAATCCATACCGAATAAATATATTTATATATATTTTCTATACATATGTATATCTATGTATATAGAATCAGAAACAAGAAATTGAATATTTGTCATGAGAGATTTCATCATGCATCTTTCAGAAACATATGTACCTGAAAAAAATTAGCAAAATCAAGAAGATATGCATTCTATCAATTACTGTAATCTATGAACTGCTCTGATCTTACAGAATGACCACAAAACCCGAATCTAAGTATAAAGAAATTAATTACCACTTTAATGCTATCATAAATGTTTATCAAGATGAACCCTGTAGTTTGTTCTAAGAACTTTAAAATAAAATTGATATCTTCCCTGAACAATAAATAATGAATCTTAATGTTATTTAAGATAATAACATTATCTTTAAAACTTTAAGATAAAATTGATATCTTCCCTGAAGAATAAACCACAGAACAACTTTTGTCAGGTACATATGTTTCTGAAAAATGCATGATAAAATCTCTCATGACAGTCATTTAATTTCCAGTTTCTGATTCTATTTTAATAGACATATGCCCTGACTGCTGCATCAAACATACTCCTAAGACATTATTTGTTGTGTACCTGAAATTCAAATTTACCCAGGTATCCTGTATTGTTCTTGGCTAAATCTATTTATTCCAGTCCTGAGGGAAAGCCTTAAAAAAAAAAATGGTTAAGTATACTATTTCCTCTAAAAATGAGGTAATGAAATTAAGAATAAATTTTCAAAGTACTCAAAAACCACTTGTTTTTAAATAGTAGGAACATTTTAAATGCTCATGTGTCAAATAAGCTTGCAGTCAAAATTACAAAAATGTTTAGATCAGAAAGTCTGGCTTTATACCCAATGTAATAATAATTTCCAGTGGATGGGCAGTAGCACCCCATAATCAAGAGGTCCTGGAAAATCAGGACTGGGGCAGAGATGCCCGTTTCCCGCTCGAGGCAGAGCTCACTGCCCAAAGTTCAATATACAGCTTCTTTCTACACCATGCATGGGAAATCCAAGTTATTTTAAAATTTGCTCTTTGGGTCCTGAACCGTTTTCATTACTCGGGTAATTATATAGTTTAAATACTCTTTTCCACAAAACAATGCTTTCTACAAACAGACCCCAGGTTGATTTACCAAAGCAAACTCTCAGAGGCTGCTGGTACATTTTGCTAAATACATTTGCATTAATAAGGGCTCTCACCGCCCAGCCTGATTACTCTGATAATAGCTCTTCTTGAGATTCAAGAATTAGCCGGGAAGCTTCAAAATGGCTTGATCAAGTGAGCTTTTAAAACTAGGAAGACAAAGGGACTTTCTGGATAAAATGAATCTAACACAATATTATGGGAAAAATTTACTTTAACGGTGAAATATTAGGATTGTTCCCTATAAATCAATAATAAGACGGTATGTTTTTTTGTGACAATTCTTTTCCTCGTGGAATTAGAAGTGTTACCAGTGCAGAAATTGCAAAGGAAGTGAAAAGAACAGGTAATATTGACAGAGGTTACCAATTAAGCATTTATTACACATACATTCACAAATAAATAAAACAAAATAATTTTTAAAGTATCCGTAAATATTGGAGCACATATATGAATAGCATTAATTTACACCAGATATCAAATGTGACCATTGTTCAAAAACTCCAATCCCAATCAAAATAAACCTATAAATTCTTAGAAACACAAGTAATAAAAAATAAACAAGAGCTCTATGTAAAAAGAGAAAGTTTAGAAACAACATGAAATAACATCTAAATAAATTGAGATTATCAGTATTTGGTATTTGGCAGACTCAGTAAGGAAAATATGTCAGTTCTTCCAATTTGTATAGAAGGTGACAATTCCAGGGACGCCTGGGTGGCTCAGTTGGTTGAGGGACTGCCTTCAGCTCAGGTCATGATCCCAGAGACCTGGGATGGAGCCCCACATCGGGCTCCCTGCTCAGCGGGAAGCCTGCTTCTCCCTCTCTCACTCCCCTGCTTGTGTTTCCCTCTCTAGCTGTGTTTCTCGCTGTCAAATAAATAAAACCTTAAAAAAAAAAAAAAGAAGGTGACAATTCCACACCAAGTTGATTTCAAATTCTAACTTATTCTAACTATATGTTCTGGAGTTCACTAATGGTTCGTCCACACATATATAAATATAACGTGCGAAGAAAAGCCCAACAAAAGTTTTGAAGAAGTTTGGGGTCAGTTGTTAACGATGTGTCCCCCTGGATGCCGGAACTTCCAGTGGTCACACTCTGATACACACATAGGACCGTTTTCATCCTACAAGCTGTGCCACACACGAAGTAACCATCGTAGAACTCGTTTTGTGACCCTGTATTTGAAAGATGTCATTATCAGTGAGTTAATCACACAGCACTCTACTTTTCTAAAATAATAGTCAGTCCAGGGGTGTGGACGATGCAGTGGTCAGAAAAGTCCTTCTGCACCCAGAATCTTGCAGTGTTCTTCGACTCTGGACTCTGGTGGTCGTCTTTGGGGGGGGGGGGTCTCGGAATTTGGGCATTTCAATCCGAACAGCTGGGATTTTCGACTTAGAGTTCCAACAAGGCTGTTGTGTGTAAACAGGCAGTGTTGTGGGGGGCTCCTATATCTGAAACACCCTTCTCTTAGAAGGTGACTGATTTTACTCTGGAAACCTACCAGGCTGACTTGAGCCCACACAGAATTTACTAGAACTGCAAACCATATCTCCCTCTCACTGCAAAAGCATTTGGGGAGAAAAGTAGAGGCAGCTGTGACCATCCATCATTGTGAACCCCTCAAAGATCTGTGGGGACGAAGAGCACGGGTACAGTGATGTCGAGTAGGAACATCGCCACAGCTCATGATACGGGGGGCACCACAGAGAAGGAAAATCTCCACGGTGCATTCATTCATGGAACTCCACGTGAAAGTAAAGCTTTGGTGTGAAAAGCACAGACTTTAGACTTTCAGATGAAAGCATGGGGAGTTGCGGGGGCTCCTGTAGGGCTCACTTGGGTTAAACACCTCACTCTGGCTCTGGTTCTGATCCCAGCCGTCCTGAAATCAGCCCACATTGGGCTCCCTGCTTCTGGCGCTCCCTTTGCCCCTCCCCCACTCATGCTTTCTCTCTCAAATAAGATCTGTAAAAAAAAGAAAGAAAGAAAGAAAACATTGGAAGATATCTTGATATCACCATAGAAAGTAATGTCTTAAGCCAAATAGTGTAACACCTTCTATAAAAGCTTCTATAGAAGATAAAAATCTTCTATACATTGCTAACTACAATTGCATCAAAATACGCGTATTTTGTAAGACAAAAGCACTGTAATTACTTGGGGGGGGGGGAACACCACCGACAGCAAACTACAATTAAGCCACTGGGCTTTTCCTACTCTTTGGTGATTGTATGGTAGAGAAATTTTGTTGGAAAAATAGATGAACTCATGACATGATTTATATCATACACTTAGCAAAGAGTATGATGCGTTAATGCGTAGGCTTCTCTATTTTCTCTCCTTATAAATGTTAAATATCTATACCTGATTGAGTTCTATTTATTTGCTATTTCTTTTTAAATACAACAAAGAGTGAATCTTAACTGTAGCAATGTAGCCCATTGTGTTCTAATAAATTTGGCTAAGGAAACATAACATCATCTTTGTGAAAAATCATTTTACTTTTTTCCTTTGGAACAATTTCGTATAACTATCTCGGGTGAAATTCAGTATTTCTAATTTCCGAGGCATGCCCATAAAAGAGGGAAAGGCAATTTGTAGATGCAATAGTATATTATGTGGGAACATTTAGACCTAGATGTGTCTCAAAATTGAGTAATTTGGGGGATTCTCACAAAGGGAAATAAAACACTGGCAAAAATTGATTTGGGAGTCTACACCATATAAGATTCCGTTTTGTAGTGTTACATATTAACAGTAGCAACTACCCAAAGTATGGAGGAAGAAAGGTATTTTTGGTCATGCTTTCACACATTTTAATGACTGTTGAACCACAGTTTTTGTGGCAGAACACAAATATGTATCTTGCACGCCTTTCTACTCATCAAGTTGCCATTCCCTGTAAATCACCACTGAGCTAATATCGCCCCAAATTAGGTTCTGCACTGCTCCTGCCTCGTGAATGGAGCCCAACATACATACTCCACATTCTGAATTGGGCCGATACTCTCCAGCAGCGAGGAGTTAAATATGTATTGAGTCACGATAAATCTTGGAAATCGATCATTGATTCTTCTCTTCTTTTATTAAGCGCCTTTTTGAAAAACATGCCTAATGTATATTTATATACACATTTTCGCGGAGTGACTAAGATTAAAGCAAGAACCTTCCAGAAAATTTTCTCTAGTATTTATTTACTAGTGAAGTGTCAGCATGAGGATCAAAGCAGCAAAATACAGTCTTGCCCAAATCCGAGCATTCTTCAGGAGATTTATTCACGACCGAGGGAATCATTAATCCTGGGGGCCGAATGAGGCAAGCGTAATGGAAAAGCGTGAGAGGCACAGGACCAGTGGTATTGGCTGGAAATAAAAATATAGAAATGTAATTTTATGAAATAAGATGAAAATTGAGAGGGAGACAAACCGTAAGAGACTTTTAACTCTAGGAAACAAACTGAGGGTTGCTGGCGGGAAATGGGTGGGGGGATGGGATCACGGGGTGACGGGCATGAAGAGGGGCACTGATAGGATGAGCACTGGGTGTTAGATGTGACTAACCCATCCCTAAATTCTCCCTCTGAAACTAATTTTAAAAAATGATTCAATTTTCTGATTCTAGCCCTCAAAACACTTGGGTCTGTAGTAGGGTGTTAATAATTGCTTCTTGAATATCTAATGAAACTATCAAATTGTTAGTAATTTCCAAAATATATATATATATATATGCATATAGACACACACATATAACTTTAGCCTACGTTTGTTGCTGGTAAACAGAATGACATAATAATGCACATTGAACAAGAATCCGTGGAAAAGAATACAGCCCATTACAGAAAGAATCAATGGTTCGCAGCGTGATCACTCAGGGCAGGTTTCCCCATAGACAAGATTGCATATCTGTTGAGAAGACAGCATTGATCGCCCACCCTGTTAACGTGTCAGTTTTGTTTCCAGAGGGGGATTCTTTCCACGGGCGTCATCCTGAGCTTTGAGAAGGCTCGTTTTATTTTATTTTTTTATTTTTTTAAAGATTTTATTTATTTATTAGAGAGAGAGAGATCACAAGTACGCAGAGAGGCAGGCAGAGAGAGAGGAGGAAGCAGGCTCCCTGCTGAGCAGAGAGCCCAATGTGGGGCTCGATCCCAGGACCCTGAGATCATGGCCTGAGCCGAAAGGAGAAGCTTTAACCCACTGAGCCACCCAGGCACCCTGAGAATGCTCATTTTGAATGCTGGATACAAGAAGGGGGACCGTGTAATCTGTTTAACAAGAAGCGATGATTTGGGGCATCGTCACTGATTTTTGAGTGGAGTATAGACATGCTTCCCTACCTGAAGTGATCCTGAAAGGCAGAAGAGCGTAAGCTGGGGTCCCTGACTCTGTGGGCCCCACTGCCTCCCATCTCCTGGACCCAGTGCTTGCTGCCTGAGATGCACACCTCATCCTTCCGCACCCTGTTCTTGGCTCCCGAGCCCGACCCCGTGCACCAGCTCAGAGGGCTTCTCCGTCCTCTTGTTGCAACAGAGGTTGGCGTGTTGAGGAGAGCATGACCCTGCAGGCTGTCTACCCCCCTGCACCAGCGAGGGCTCCTCTCTGCACCCTGTTCTTACGGCCATTGCCGTCTCTGCCCCTTCTGGTTTTTGCATCTTCGCTGTTACTGATCATGCAACTTTTTATTGGTGTTGTTCCTTTACGCCCCTGTCCTCACTTACCCCGCACGAGGACGCCATGGGTTCCCCTTCAACCCTGACTCAACACAGACCACCGGGCAACGTTCACATTCCTGTCTTACCAACCCCAAAATTCCAGTGTGCAGACATCAGCAATCACACTTGCAGGGGTTCGTGTTGCACATTTCTTTGCACAAAAGACATCTTAGCATCCTGTTCTTTCCTCGACTCATTTTCTTCAATGTTTGAAATTTGTTTTACTGAGTGTATTCTGACCATCTTGTTCCTACATAGACCAATTCCTAAATATAGTTTTTTTTGTGTGTGTGTGGTAACCTAGATTTCCTTCTTACATATGGAGACCGTCTGATTCCATATAAAAAAACACAGCGGTAAATTACCTTATACACATTTTTTCATAGAAGTGTGAATGTGTATGTAGGATTAAACCCTAGCAATGGAATTTCTGAGCCAATTGTAGATGCATTTATAAGAATTGGAGATATTTACAAATCCTGCTTTGTAGGCATTCAGTGCTAGCGGGTCTAGGTCCCTCTAGAAGAACGTAAAGACATTTCAGAGTTGTGAGTAGAAGCATGAGTCAGATTTCACAGTTCAGCCAAAACTGATAGGTAAAAAAATGACCTTAATATGCTTTTAATTCTTAATGTCTCTTTCTATTAATGGGTTGTACATATTTTATATGACTAGTAATAATGTCTATTTCACTTTTTATCAACTCTGGGGTAATTTTCATTATCAAGTTTTCATCTATACATGCATATTTCTAGCAGATTTTTTCGTATTTGGAAATTAGCCCTTTGTGATGTGATTTGCAAAAATTTTCCCAGAGTGTCCCTGCCTTGCTTTATGTATATTTTGCTATAAAGACTATTGCAAAACAGGCTTAATCAAATTTATTAAGGCTTCCCTGGTTCTCAGATTTTGAGTTTTAATCAAAGGATTTTGGGGTGCCTGGCTGGTTCAGTCACTATAGCAAGCAACTCTTGATCTCGGGGTTGTGATTTTGAACCCCAATTGGATGTAGTCATTACTCAAGCATAAAAATCTTTTAAAAATAGGAAAATTAAAGGTTTTTCCACAAGAAAGTGCTATATAAATCTATATCATCTATGTAAAGTAAACACATATACTCTATTTAGAAAACAATGATATGACTGCATATAATATTCAATATTACATATTATCATATAATATTGTGCATGTAATTCCTACATGATTAAAATCCTATAATTACAATAAATATTTATCAAGCATCATCTGACTACCTGTAAACAGACCTTTAAACTGAGCTCTATTTTTGAGGTACAAACACGCTAACTTGGGGCTGGCTATAAAATGAAGAAAAATGGTGTCAATCCCATTTTTTAAAGGCAGCAATATTTTTATGAATATTGAATTTCTTATAATGGTGGCATCATTTCCTTCATAGACACATAGTTGAACATTTCTTTCTGGTTGCCACATCCTGTCCACATGTTGACCCGCAGTGCATTTCTTTTGCAATTGGGGTCCTCAGAGAGCTCAGGGGTCCAGCTGGTCTTCCTAACAACACCTTCTGAAGGGCTTGTCCCTTTTTATGGTAGTCAAGTCGGAGGGGAGAGCAAGGGAGGCCCACAGAAGAACATATTCCAGTATCAGGCCCCTAAGCACTAGATGGAGGACAATCGGGCAATACGGTGTATGTCTACCATGAAAACTGGTGCCAATAATAGGGCTGTCTTTATGGCCCCGTAATAGCTTTCAGGAATCGTGGCTTATGAAGAGCTTCCTATCGGTGTTTTGATGCCCCAATAGAACATCTGATAAACCACTGATGAAAAACCATAAATGTTGTTTTTTTGTTTGTTTGTCTTTTAGGATTTTATTTATTTATTTGACAGAGAGACAGATCACAAGTAGGCAGAGAGGCAGGCTGTGTTCTCTGTGGCTTTATGCGTGACATAAGCAACAAATTCGCAGATACGAATAACCCATGAGAATCCATTGCTTTGGAAATGAATTTTACAGGATATAGGGCAGGGTGTGCTGAGTAAGTACACACTTGTGTTTTTCAAACATCAAAACCCCAAAATGAACATCTGTGGTCTAGTTACGTTGATCATTAGCCTGTGTGTGCTCTGGTTACCTCACTATGCAAATCTTGCAGAGATATTTTATTTTATTTATTTTAAAGGGTTTTATTTTACTTTTTAAAGAGAGAGCAAGAGTGGGGGGAGGCAGAAGAAGAGGGAGAAGCAGACTCCCTGAGCAGGACCCTGAGCTCATGACTTGAGCCCAAGGTAAACACTTCGCCGACTGAGCCACCCAAGGGCCCCTTTGCATGGATATTTTACAAAAACGGTGTCCCATTGCATCCCTGTCCCAATCACTTAGAGAAAAACCCTCGAACACCACCAGTTCCAAAATGCATGAATGTTGTTTGCCTTCTTTCTGTCTGCTGATATAGAAACAGAAACTATTATTCCAACTAGGAAATAAAGCCAGAGCATTTGAGCCTAGAACTAGGGGAACTGTGTCCAGTTATGTACCCAAAGCAGCCTTGGGTTACCTGGGTGTCTATGACAGTTCCCCAGCCGAGAGTAATTGGACCACATAAATCCTAAACTCACCTCCTTTTCAGAACTGTCCATGGCATCCGTCTGAGCTACATCCTGAACGACAGCTTTTTGGAATGCTAAAGTCTATTCTAACTAACATTTCCATGGCCTTATCAAAAGGCAGATGTGTGTATCTTTCCTGTGAGGAGGCTGAGCCGTCCCCATGTCAGATATAAAACCCAAAGATACAGAACTTGCTTGAAAGGTTTCAAAGTATTTTAAGAGTCTTAGTGTGGAGGGCATTTGGATTATAACAACACTGATGAAATATAGATTTAATGCCATCATTTATGGAATATCTATGGATATCATATTCTTCTTTGTTGAATTTGTGGAGGCAAATTTTTTCCTTTATTGTACTTTATTTGAAGGTAGTGGTCATATTCAGACATTTTTTCAAATATTAAAGTCACATTCCCCCTCAAAAAAAACAACTATGGATGAGGGAGATATTCTAAGCTAGATGTTGGCATAGTACATTATCCCAGGGGGCAAATCCATTCTACCAACTCTCTCTGTAAATAAAATAACATGGCAACAAGCTTGTCCCCTTTCATTTATTCACGTCTGTCCCTACTTTGTGATACGGTAGCAAAATTAAGTCTGCAGTTTCAGGAGAGGCCATATATCTCATAAACCCCAACAAAAATTACTATCTGGCCCTTTAGAGAAAACAAAACAAAACAAAACAAAAAAACCATGCTGACCCTTGTTCTAAGCAGTGAAACTTAGATACATAGACACCTTTTCTTTTCCCCCACCCCGTGATGTTATATAACCAATTCAGGGCACCTTTCTGATACACCTGTTTTAATTAATTTACATTATAAAAGTGTAGAATGTAACGAGTTATATGTTCTACTTCATTGTGATGCATTTATTAATAAACCTACTTTAATACTGTATCACATATTTCAAAATTGCTGAGGGACTAGATCTTCAACCTTGTCTAAGGAAAAAATTGCAACTCTTCATAGTGACGCATGTTACCTAGACTTAGACTAGGTGATCATTTTGTAACATATAGAAATATCAAATCATTGAAAACTAATAAAACATGATGTGCTTTAGTAAGGGGGATGAAAAGAGAAATTGGAAAACCAATGAGATAGACACAGGTCAGGATGAAGTTTGAGCAGACACTTCAAGCAGAAACAATAGATTTGGTGAGAAGTAAGACACTGGCATACAGCCTAAGGAATCATTCATCTGGCATCAATCAAAGAAACTGTTACAGATTTGTGAATTCATCTGCTCTCTTTTTAATATATATATTGAATATATATATATACCTTATACTGTTTCATATATATGAGTATTATTCTCATCTATATCAGTACATACCCCAATTTTAACTGCTTTTGTATTAAATACAGAAGTATTTTCTCTGGTATTCTGCACCTGTTGAATTTCTAAATCCTCTTCCATGAGGTAGTTGTGGCATATTTACAGACAAAATTCCTTATCCTTCCATTTCTAAAGTTTCATCTTGTTCCCTGTCACCCAGTCCCCCCAGGGAAAGGATTATGAGTAAATCTAGTTTTTAGATTATCTCTCCAAAATTGGCACCAGTTCATCGTGACAGAATGACTGTGTTGGATTACTTGGTTAAACCGACGGGCAATAAAGCAGATTTCCGGTGCATAGTTTGACATTACTCTTCACGGTACTATCTGAGAATTCCCATTTTATCTTCAGTAAAATGGAAAACAGTACTTTATGTTCAAAGAGAAAATGCTACAGAAAAAAGTTAATAGTCTCATCCACCTGGAAAAGGAAATGGTGAACACATTTAGAGGCAAATTTTGTTGATGTGTGAAATCAGCCACCCACTGAATTTCTCATTGTTTACCTGGGTTGGGGGTGGCAGACACTGGGTAGGAAATATATATTTGCCTTGAAGGAAACGTTTACCTTTCTTTAAGCAATACAAAATCTGTGAATAAATCAGTCCTTTGTACTTATGATCCATTGCCTCTCGATCATTGTACATTAATTAAAGATTGGTACCATTCACCTTATATACTCTAACTTTAACTTCATTTCATGCTGTTCCTTCCACAGTATGTAAGTGTTCTGTGAACATTTAGTGAACTAAGAAAATCCATATTTCAAGAATACCTAGGTTGACTTTTGGAAATTTTTAAACTCTCTTCTTACTTAAAACTGTACCCCTGGCACACTGTTTTTGTTGTTGCTGTGTTAGTGGTGGTGGTGGTGGTTTTTGGTTTTGTTTTGTTTTTTTTTAATTATAAAATGAATAACCTTACATTCCAATGTGTTAGGAATAGACAGTGGGTATCTAAATTATGCTGGGGACTTTATCATCTTTTAGTTACTCACCAGGCACCTGCCCTTCAGGTGATTCTGTTTGGTTTTGAAGACGCATGCCTACCATCACTGTGCACTGGGTAGTAGAAATAAACAAACAATGCATGAATTAGTCTGGGCGTTTTGGAGAACCAATGGATCTATGTCTATATGTATGTTCATCTCTGTCTAGGTCTCTGTCCGTAGACCCTAGAGACTTGCCCTTTCATACTATTTCAAAGATGAACAATCTAGTTCTACTGCATTGGTTGTCAAGAGGAAAAGAACCGACAAGGATGTGTTGGATACAGATATAATACATATATTTTCTTATTATGAAGAATTTGCTCATGTGGCTAGGAAGCTAACAAGTCCCAGGATCTGTGATCAGCCAGCTGGAGACCCAAGATAGCTAATGGAATAGTTCCTTCCGGAGCCCAAAGGCTGAAAACCAGGTCAGCCAATGGGAAATGAGTCCCAGTGTGCTTGCAAGTCCCACAGCATCATGAACACACTGAGAATCATGTTTTACCAGATCTCTGGGCACTTTCTAACTCAGTGAAGCTGACATATGAAATAAAGCATCTTGATGGGTGAAATATTGACATAGGAAGGCAGAAAAGTAGGTAGATAGATTGATAGAAAGATAGATATGAAGAATAATGGATGGAAGATACATATGATGGATGGTGGATGGATGGATGGATGAATGGATGGATAGATAGATAGGTAATAGATAGAGAGATAGATTGATAGATAGATATGGTGGATAGTGGGTAGATAGATAGACATGATGGATGGGTCGATAAGTGGATGGATGGATGGATGGATGGATGGATGGATGGATGGATGGATGATACATAGATAATATGGATGGATAGCTATCAATAGATAAATAGATAGATATGATGGATGGTGGATGGATAGGTAGGTTGATAGATACAATGGATGGATGCATGGATGGAGAGAGAGAAGATAGATGTAGATAGATAGATAGATAAATTAGATAGATAGATAGATAGATAGATAGATAGATAGATAGATAGATGATAGATAGATATAATGGACAGGTAGATAAGTGGATGAATGGATGAATAGAGAGAGAGATAATATGGATGGATAGATATAAATATAGATAGATATGGTGGATGGGTAGATAGATGTATTGATAGATGATGATGATGATGATGATGATGATGATAGATAGATAATACATAGATAGATAGATAGATAGATAGATAGATAGATAGATAGATAGATAGATAGATATGATGGATGGTGGATGGATGGATGGATGGGTGGATAGATAGATGATAGATAGATAGATATGATGGATGTTGGATGGATAGGTAGGTGGATAGATACAATAGATGGATGGATGGATAGATAGATTGATAGATATGATGGACAGTAGATGGATGGATAGATATGATGGGTGGTACATGGATGGATAGAAACAGATGCATAAATGTTCATTAATATTTAAATAAGAAAATAATGCTTTTTTGGTTTTAAACTGTAGACACATTTGACAAAATATAAACTATACAAAAATAAGTGTAAACAAATTAGTTTTAGTTTGCCTCCAAATCCTTGTATCTTGCAGGAAGAAGTAATTATGTCAGCAATACAGCTGGCCTTTATCTTCAGCAAGCACTTAAAGAATCATTTAAAAATCAGAAAGCATAACTGTCAAAGTGAAAGCAGGGAAAATAAGCCAGTAAATATTAATTATTGGGACTAGTACTCAGTTCTAAGAAGAAATGACGTGTCCATCCATCAGAAGACATGGCAGCAATCTCAATGCACGTTAGTAACTGAAAAAAAAAAACAAGACCAAAATAGTCTGAATAGCATCCTGTAGGATTGTACCTCTGTGACATTTCGGGAAAAAGTGAAGCCATGGAGACAGTAGAGAGATCAGGGGTTGCCAGAGGTTACCTGGGAGGGAGGGATGACGAGGCACAGCACAATGTATCTACAGGGCAGTGGGAATCATGGATCTCATACTGTAAGAATGGGGACCTGTCACTCTGCCTTTGTCCAGCCCCCTAGAATGCACATCGAGAGCAAACCCTACTGTAAAGTGTGCAGTCTGTGTGATTAGGGTGCATCCCCGTAGGTTCACTGTGGTGGGGACGCTGATAACGGGAAGGCTGTGCACATGGGCGTGGGGGGTGGCAGCAGGTCCTGGGGAATCTCTGTACCTCCCATTCAATTTTACTTGGAAACCAAAAATGGTATAAAAATTTAACTCTTAAAAAATTAAGGTGAAAATGAAAATATGCATTTGTGGAAAATGGATTCGTTGGTCCAAAGACCTCCCGGAATGAGGGAATGAGGTAGATGGACAAGACAGAGAATGCCAATATTAATGTCACAGATGGAAAATCAGTGTATCAATAATTAAATCCAATACAAATAGATTTAGTGCTCCACGTTAAAGAGGACAGGCGCCAGACTCTGGGAAGTTGCGTTTTGAGTAGATGCATCAACGTTCTGTCACATGTCACACTTCTTGTACCATCTGTCCCTCTCATACCTTGATCAAGAGATAGAATGACGGGGCACCTGGCTGGTTGGAGGAGTGGGCAACTCTTGATCTTGGGGTCATGAGGTTAAGCCCCAGTTGTGTGTAGAGATTACCTTTTTTCAAGATTTTAGTTCTTTATTGATAGAGTGCAGAAGCAGGGCAAGGGGCAGAGAGGGAGAGAAAGAATCTCGAGCTGTGTCTTCACTGAGTGTGGAGTCCTGTGTAAAGCTCAGTCTCACAACTCTGAGATCATGACCTGACTCAAAATCAAGAGTCAGACACTTGACCAAACTGAGCTACTGAGGCACCCCTAGAAATTACTTTAATAGAGAAACAAATGAGAGATAGAATCAGATTCTGCCACCCTCCTACACCAGGCAGAGTTTTTAGGGTAGGAGTGACAGCTCGTGCCATCTGTAAAAGACCATGAGGCTCGTAAGTGCTCCCGTGCAGTGATGTATTGAGACCCTGAGCCTCCTCACCAGCGTGCATGCTGTGGGGCGACTGCACCACAAGGCGAGATCATATGAAGGAGTTCCTCATATGTGTGTCATAGCAGCCCAGGACCCAGACATGTAAATGAATAAACCTCCCAACTGTCCTGGACCCAGCTATCTGGACACACTCCCCACCCCACCCGTCCCCTGGTTCCCTGACACAATTCTCAATATCCTATCACGCTGTGCCCCATCTGGGCTTATTGTGCAGAAGGCTTGAGCATTTGGGGTCATTTGGAATCGTTTACACAGCCATGGTATCTCCAGCGTAACTTGTGCCTCTTCCTAGAGACATTCTTAAAATACAGACGGTTTAAAGGAAAAGAATAAAAAATATTTCCAACACTAAAATAACAGCGCTGGGATAGCCATAGCAATGTCTGTCAGAACTGACTTTAAGGAAAAATAAATTTCAATCAGAGGATTTTGTAACGATCAAATATCCAGGTAGTTTGAAAACTCTCGGCGTTCCCACACCGTGAACACCCAAACACGACATAGCTACAAACGAACGTCACAGAGCACAATTAACATTGCTGTGAAGAATCAAAATATCTCTTTATGTCTCTCCTTTCACTTCTCTTGGGTAAAGACGTCAAAGCTGGAGTAAGCATAACTCTATGTTTTGTGTTTTGAGGAATCTCCGATCTGTTTTCCATGGAAACCACCTCATTTCATGTTCCCACGAGCTACGTACCGCATTTCCAGGTCCTCCCCATCCTCACAGACACGTTGTTATGATCTGGGCTTCGCTGCATGTTTTCTTTTTCTGTTAAATAATGGCCATCCTAGGGGCACCTGGGTGGCTCAGTTGGTTAGGCGACTGCCTTCGTCTCGGTCATGATCCCGGAGACCCGGGATCGAGCCCCACATCAGGCTCCCTGCTCAGCGGGAAGCCTGCTTCTCCCTCTGTCACTCCCCCTGCTTGTGTTCCCTCTCTGGCTGTGTTTCTCTCTGTCAAATAAATAAAATCTTTAAAAATAATAATAATAGCCATCCTAATGGGTGTGATGTAGCATCTCCTTGTGATTCGGACTTCCATTCTCGTAGTGGTCAGTGGTGTTGAGCATCCTTTCATACACTGTTAGCTTCTTGTATCTGTTTTCTAAAGAAATGTCTGTGGAAGCAACCCACTGCCCACTACATGCAATGAAATGCTATTCAGCCTTCAAAAAGAAGGACATTTGGACACATGCTCAAACATGGATGAGACCTGAAAGCATTACACTAAGTGAAATAATGCATTTACAAAACAACAGATAGTGCGTGATTTCACTTACGTGTTGTTCTTAGAGGAATCCCATCCACAGAGACAAAAGCGAGATGGTGGTGGATGCCAGGGGCTGGGGCTGGGGTTGGGAGCCCGTGTTTAATGGGAACATACCTTCAGCTTCCGAAGGTGACAAAGTCCTAGAGACAGATGGGCAGGAGCTATGTGACAATCCTTCATTCCACTGCATAGTACACTTAAAAAATGGTTAAAATGGGAGCGCCTGGATGGCTCACTTGTTAAAGGTCTGCGTCGGCTCAGGTCAAGATCCTGGAGACCCAGGATCGAGCCTCGCATCGGGCTCCCTGCTCTGTAAGAAGCCTGCTTCTCCCTCTCTCACTCCCCCTTCTTCTGTTCCCTCTTTTGCTGTTTCTCTCTGCCAAATAAATAAATAAAATCTTTTTAAAAACTGGTTAAAATGGCAAATTTTATGTCATGCATATCTTCACACAATTAAGGCGCACTTGGATGACTCGCTCGCTGGAGCGTCTGAGTCTTGAGTTCAGCTCCGGTCATGATCTCAGTGTCCTGAGACCGAGCCCCACATGGGGCTCCCTGCTCAGCCTGCAGTCTGCTACTCCTTCCCCTGCTCCTGTACTCTCACTGTCTCTGTCTCCCTCTCAAATCCATATATAAGTATCCAATAGATCAAATAGCAAAGCAGATCTTTGGTGGTAGAGTGTAGGCGTCCTTCACGGGAAAGGGCAGTCTCTGGGGAGAAGGGCTATGCCTTCTAGCATGCATGAAATACTCCATTTCTTAATTGGGAGCCACAGGGAGTGTTCACTTGGTGATAATTCCATCAAGCACACAATTTTTATTTGTGTGCCTTATCACACAGATCTTAACTTCCATGCAAAAGTTTTCAAAGTGTGTGTAGATAATATTATCCTTCAAATTTATACCTCACATAATTCATAAATGTGTATGAATATATACATATCCATATGTATATACAAATATATACAAATACACACACATATATATGCATTTAAATGTCTATAAGTATATGCAAACAGAAATACCTAACAAACCCAGAAATGTAAACTGTATATTTTAAATTAATATACATAAGCTTACATTATCTATGAAACATATTCTAAAATACTATTGAGGGGCGCCTGGGTGGGTCAGTTGGTTAAGCGACTGCCTTCGACTCAGGTCATGATCCTGGAGACCCGGGATCGAGTCCCACATCGGGCTCCCTGCTTGGTGGGAAGCCTGCTTCTCCCTCTCTCACTCCCCCTGCTTGTGTTCCCTCTCTGGCTGTGTTTTTCTCTGTCAAAGAAATAAAATTTTTAATAAGTAAGTAAGTAAATAAATAAATAAATAAATAAATGCTATTGATACTAATATATGAATGTTAATTAAGTCGATATTAATTTCCTTTTAACTGGGTTGAAAATCAGTTTCTCAATACGGATATGCAGTAAATTAACACAATTTCAGTGCTGTACAACAATGCAGATTTGTTCTTACAATCCTGGAGGTCCAAGTCTAGTGTCTCAGCTTTCACAGGGCTCTCTTCCTTCTGGGGTTTCTGGGCAGAATCCATTCCTTACCTATTTCAGCTCCTGAGACTACCCACACTCCTCGGTTCACAGCCTCTTCCTCATCTCACTCCAACCTCTTCTGTTCTCTGATTTCCTACAGTGAATGCTGGTATTCCCACTTTCCTTCTCTACGCGCCTCTGTGCTTACATTGGATCTACTCTGATAAACCAGGAGAATCTACCCATCCCCAGATCCTTAACTTCATCTCACCTAAAAAGTTACAAAAAAAAAAAAAATTAAGAAGCTAACCTATTTGCATCTTCTGTAAATGAGGGCACACACATGTTTGGAAAGCTGTACCATGAGCTCATCGCTTCAGAATGATAGGGTCATGAGCAATCTCCTTTCTTCCCTAATCCCATCTTCATCGTGTGGTTTCTGCCAGAACCACGAAAAGCCCCCTTTACTTCTGACACGACTTAACTATGTCGACATTTAATGTGCTCATGTTCAGAGATGTGAATGAACTCCAGGATCATTGAATTTCAGTGTACTCTGAATCATTTCCATTATGAAATTCTATTTTTCCGTGTTTAATTTTTTTCTTATTTCTCTAGCGCCTAACCACATTTATCATGGGATTACACAAAGTTTGACGAGACTGTCCATTGCTTGTCTTAGATTAGTGAATGAAGAACGGATTTGGGGGAAAAAATAGAAAGCCCACATGGTCTTCGTAACTGGGAGTTCATCTGGGACGTGTGTGGACATATGTGTAACTTGGACTAACCCTGTAATACTTAATCATTTTCTAATGTCAGTTTCTCCACTACCCACCAATCGTTACTTTTAGCCGAAGCTGACAGATGGTGAGTCCTTATGCCATGTATTAAAAATATGCTCTCAGAGCCATTGCTTTTAAATATGAGACCATTTCTGGTGTGTGGGTTTTTTTTTTTAAACTTTTTTGGGTCATGGCTAAAATATGATAAGGCTGAGAGCAGGACAGAGTCATCAAGAAAAGGTGTATCTTCCCAGCCATCCTGGGACCTCACCTGAAATTCTTTGGACCTACCCAGCAGTCTTCAGACACTTTTGTTGGGTGGGAGAGGATCATTTCATGTCCCTCATGCACATGCCATGAGGTGTGAACTTTAGGATCTGGAAGAGTAGCTGGCGGTGGGTGAGTTCCAGGAAGACAGACGTCTCACGCTGGCTCATAGGACTGGGATCCTGTGTGTGGCCAGCCCTATTTCTATGGAGAAGGAACGACTAAAATAGAAGAGAAGATCTAGCTATCTCATATCTTAAGGACCAGCCATCAAGAAAAAAAACAAAGCATCTCTCAGCTTATGCATCCAGTTAACAAAAGATTTTGCACACCAACTCTTCTCCCGGCATTGTGGAAATAAATATATAGACCCTGCTCTTAAGGAGCTCCTGGATTCATTTGCTTTATTCCATTTTTCTGCTACTCTTCACTCCACTTGAGTAGATTTTGTGCAAGGTTTCTTGACCTCTACATTGGTAAAACCAGTGGAACATTTCCAGTCCTTTCTGCCTTCTTTGTCAATATCTCACACTCCCATCCACTCGCAGGAACTGGGAGTATCTGCTTCCCTCATCTTCAAAGACCGCAGTCCCCTAATTTTTCTCTGGTCTCCGGATCTCTGCTCCCCTATGTGCTCTGAAGTTGCTTCCTGTTCTACCTGTCCATCACGCTTCTCTTCCATCCGCAATGGAGGCTCCCAAGGCTGCTGCTAATGATGTCTTCTCAGTGCTTCTTTTCTCTTGCATCTTTCCTGGAAAGCACCAGTGTCTCCAGCAAGGGGTGAAGAGGATGTTGGCCTCTCACTCAGATTAGAGATGAGCATGAACTGCTGACTCAGCACAGCTCACCTTTCTTCCAGGCCATCTGTCATGGTTGTAATTCTTTGCTTCTTTGCTTCTTGACCAGTGTCTGCCACACTACTCGACTATGAGCTTCACAAAGGCAACAGAATGTGTTCATCATGCTTGTCTTAGATCCCTTATGGCGTTGACCAGCAGACTTCCAGATATTGCTTAATAAATGAATGGCTAGGGACACCCGGGTGGCCCAGTTGGTTAAGCATCCAAGTCTTGGTTTAGGCTCAGGTCATGATCTCAAGGTCATGAGGTCGAGCCCACTGGATGCAATCAGCACAAGCTCACGTGGTCTTTAGTTCAGTGCCATTTTCACGTGATCCTTATTTATGGTCGGCCCACTTCACCATTGCAGTTAAACCCCTGAACAACATGGATGTGAGCTGTGCATCCTTATACATGGATTTTTTTCAATAAATGCAATACACTTCTATAAATATATTTTCTTTATGATTCTTTAAACATTTTCTTTTGTCGCTTACTTTACTATGAGAATACAGATAGAATACATATAGCGTACAAAGTGGGTGTTAATCGACTGTTTCTGTCATCAACCAACAGTGGGCTATTATAGTTAAATTGGTGGGAGTCAAAAGTTATGTGTAGATTTCCAACTGCTCTGGGCTCGGTGGCCTGTTTTTCAGGGCTCGATTGTACTTACATCCGAGATAATAATACCTATGAATTCACGCTGCCTCTCAAAGCCACTTAGACAAGTGTCCTAACTTATTTATCAAGCGAGTTCTTGAACCACAGAAACCCAAGTGGACTAGTGCTTCTTCTTGAGTCGCAGGATCGCGAAGGTATCCGTTGCCTAAGGCATCTGGCCACTACTGTGAAACTGCACATTTAGAAAATCCACATTATAGTCCTCATTAGAAGTTCATCCTTCTCCATACATAGTAACAATGATAAACAGAAGGGGTGCCTGGTTGGCTCAATTGGAAGAATGTGTGACTCTTGATCTCCGGGTCATGAGTTTGAGCCCCACCGTGGCTGTAGAGATTACTTCACAAAAATAAAACAATATAGACAGATACAATTTCATAGTTTAGAAAGACCTAAGGGTTGGCACTACCCCTTTGATATTACTGACCTTAACCAGACTGACATTGTTTATTGGTTCTCCTCAAACACGAAATGGTTGATAATGCAACAAATTGATGACTAGAAGACTGCTACAGACACTGAAGTTTAACTTTTTGTTCACTTTGATGATGTGATTGCCACTGGTTGGGCTCATGTGGTGGGGTATTAGGGGTAGAACAATTTCAGATACAACCTGGATTCATGGGGGCAGAGAGACTTCTGTGGGAAAAAGAAGACTCCATTGGTAATAATTTGCTACATACTTTTTATCTTCCTTAAACATCATTGAACACATATCCGTGTACTTGCTGCTGATGTCATGTAGAATGCATTTTTACCAAATGGAAAAAAAATAAAATTGATAAAAACGCCCATGGTAGGCATGAGTTGGAAACTATTTACAGATAGGAGAAATTGATCCTAAAGTATTATCTAAGCAAACTTGAATTAAATGGAATCACCACAGAAATTTATGTTACTACCTCAAAATAAAAACACAGTGCACATCACTGAATCAATGACTTTTTATAATTAACTTCAAATAATACATTTATGCTTTTATTAAAAATAAAAAATAAAGTCAAAATATGTTTGGAATTGTGATGATCTGTCATGATTTAATTATTTGGGACACTGCAAAAGGTACATTTAAAATTCTAATTGTTCGGGGCGCCTGGGTGGCTCAGTTGGTTAAGCGACTGCCTTCGGCTCAGGTCATGATCGCGGAGACCCGGGAACGAGCCCCACAGCGGGCTCCCTGCTTCGGCGGGAAGCCTGCTTCTCCCTCTCTCACTCCCACTGCTTGTGTTCCCTCTCTCGCTGTGTTTCTCTCTGTCAAATAAATAAACTCTTTAAAAAAAATAAAAAATAAAAATAAATAAAATTCTAATTGTTCAAGAAATCCTTCCTAGCTTTTTTTCACTAGATGCACAATATCTGGATGAGTAGCCTATTAAACACAGCAATTCTTTTGATTTCATTTACTGAGGATGAAATAATGGGAAAATGTAAAACAGTATCTTCTTTAGGTTGTGTGGTTTATGAGGTTATTGTCATACATTGATTGTTATCTATCTCATAATTTTACAGACATTTTGCTCTTTTTTATAATTCATTTTAGCTTTGCCGCTTTGGTGGCATTTTGGTCACTCCCTCAAGCACTGAAATGGTGTTCTAGTTCTTAGATACACACATTTGCACATATTTTATGAAATACAATGGGAGCATTTATTCTTTCAATTTGTGTGCACTTGTAATAATACAACGAAATATAATGGACAGCACTTTGGTCCCGCTGCTATTTCTTAGCACACTATAAATTATTTTTTGAGTGCAATCGAGTGTTCCTCCAAATCTGGTAACAGGTACCTTTTTCTTACGATTTCACAAGCTGGGTCTTATGACAAAATGAGTTGGTTTGATTGAAAGGAATGATGGCTTGTATTCCAAAAAGAACGAAACTGAAAATTATGGACTATTTTCTGAAACAAAACAAAAATACACAGTATATGTTTTAATGTTGTGGAATTTGTTTATCTGCAATGACTTTACCATCATTCTTTCTCTCTAAGCAATGAAGGAATAAAATAAATATATTTTCACAAATATTATTGCTTCCATGTCAGCAATAAATATTAACTACTTGCTGGACAATCTACTCTGCTTTTTTTTTATTTGTTTTTTGATTGAAACTTTTGCATTTTCTAAATAATTTACATAGCAAAAACTTTGGCAAGATACAGGAATTTGTTAAGAAACAATGTCCCTGGGGCATGTGGGTGGCTCAGTTGGTTAAGCGACTGCCATCAGCTCAGGTCATGATCCCGGAGACCCGGGATCGAGTCCCACATCGGGCTCCCTGCTCGGTGGGAAACCTGCTTCTCCCTTTCTCGCTCCCCCTGCTTGTGTTCCCTCTCTTGCTCTGTTTCTCTCTGTCAAATAAATAAAATCTTAAAAAAAAAAAAGAAACAATTTCCCTTTATACTGAGTGATTTTAATAACAAAGAAAATATCATGTAACCGCACCTTGTTTTAACAAGCTAAATTTCAGTTCAGAAAATGTATCTATAATGTCAGTTTCATAAAGTGGAATAAAGAGAAGCATAGTTGAAAATGCAAATGAGAATGTAGAAGCAAAAAATAATGACATTTTTTTCACCATGGACACCAAAAGGGCCATAATGACCTGGACGTACTGGTGATTTTCAGTTTTTCATGCCCACATGCAAATGGGATAAAGGGAATGTGGTGGTCCCTGGACTGGGTGGTGCAGAGGTCCGTCTTTGGTGGGTATTTGGCTAAACTACAGTACTCACTTATCCAGAAAAACTAGTCCACTTGTTAATTGTAAAGGCACCTTGCCCGTGTTTAATGTCTGCAATATATTAACTGTAAATCAAGCCACTTACTCTAAAGGACTGAGACTCATACAATCACTTGAAAAGGTATAAAGCAAAAACTGATATTTCTCTGAGAAAGAATAAATTCTGCCTGAAGAGTATAGCCTCCACTATTCCAGCCTCCTGTCCTGACCTACAAATTTCAGGCTTGCTTCCTTCCATAAATTGCTTGAAACAGTTCCTCAAAATTCAAGAGATAGATGATACATAGATAATTGATGATGATCGGTAGATATGTAGGTAGATAGAGACATAGATATTATAAATAGATGGTAGACCTCTATAGGTATATATACATGCAGAGATAAATGATAAATAGATAATGGGCAGATAGACCTATGGATACATAGATATGGACAGATATAGATAAATGACAAATGAGATAGATATGAAATATATGCTAGATGGATGGATAAACATATATGAAAGGTGGAAAGATTGGGTAGATAAAATGATAGATGGTAGATATTATGGATGGATGGAGAGATGAAAGATATATAGATAGATGATAGATAGATAGATAGATAGATAGATAGATAGATAGATAGATAATAGAATGGATGGGCGGATAGATAGGTAGGCAAGTAGATAGATGATAGATTGATAGATAGATAGATAGATAGATAGATAGATAGATAGATAGATAGACAGATAGATACATCAATAGATGATAGAGTGGATGAATGGATGGGTGGATAGAATGGATGGGTGGATAGATAGGTAGGTAGATAAGATGGATAGATAGATAGATAGATAGATAGATAGATAGATAGATAGATAGATAAAATGGATGGGTAGGTAGGTGATAAATGTGATGGATGTACAAATAGATGATAGATATATAGAATGGATGTATAGATAGATGATGATGATGATGATAGATAGATAGATAGATAGATAGATAGATAGATAGATAGATAGATAGATAATAGTGTTGATGAATGGATGAGTGGATAGGTAGGTAGGTAGGTAGGTAGGTAGGTAGATAAGATGGATAGATAGATGATAGATGATCAAATCATAAGGTGACACTGACCACAGTATATTTTATATAAAATAGGGCAGTATGTACACACACACACACACACACACACACACACGCACGCATGCACATACAAAAATATCACCCTATGATGGTGCAGAACTTAGTGGATGAAGGGGCTCCCTGTTAAGGTGAAGTGAGACCCTTCTGCAGCCACACATTTGCTGCATGAGCTCTGTGCTCTCCCCTTCCTGCCTTCATTCCAGCCAGAGTTCTGGAGGCAATCCTTGAACTCCCAGTGATTTGCTCTTCTTCAAACCCTATAGGGAGATGCCTGGTAAAGACCCTCCATAAGGATTTTCGGTCTGTCTGTGCTGGCATACTAGCTGAAGGAGATCCTGTGCACCACACCGGGAGTGGGAGGGTCTGTCTCTGCCTCAGAGTCTGTGGACCAGGCACCTGTAGTGGTCCCAGTGGGAATTCTGAGCCTGGAGATCTTCACAGTAGCCTCCCTCATACCTGTGCTCCTTCCCGTGACAAGACACCAGATTCCCCACCCTGAATGCCATGCTGCTGAAAACACCTAACACTGGACTCGATCCTGTCCACTGAGCTCTAGGTAATGGGATTTGGTTTTGTCTTGGTCATACCTCATCCCAGGTGTTTTCTTGAAAACCAGATCTGCTTCAGACTACTGCATTACAATCAAGCCATTGAAACAAGCTGTCTTTTACTCAGAAAGTAGGACAAGGACTTAGATTCACCTGGGAGGAGTGAGAGAGAGAATGAGCACATTTTTAAAAGAACAGGAGTCCCATTCGAATGTTCAAATACACAAGAACATGTGGCGGGGAAGAGATGGAGAGTGGTGACAAGTAAAAGTGTTTTATGTGCAGGAGAGAGTGACCTTTCTGGACTTGGCTACAGAAAGCAGAGTCAGGGACGAAGGAGGAAGATGGGCCTCTGCAAAATTATTCCAAGAGTATGCTTCTGTGCAAGATGGACCTCTGTCTTTTCATGGAGAACACAATGACATCACAGAGCTCTTAGGATAATGCCCACAGCTTTAAGAGTGTCAAGTTCTCATATAGACTGTATATTATGATCATGACTACTCCTTTCTCTTTCCTTTCAAAATGGTACCCAGCTCTATATGCTATTTGGGGGGGGGGTGTAAATGCTCTCTAAAGTGATATAAAACTCCATAGTTTATTTCTAGCTGAATTTACATTTCCTCCTGGTAATTCCCAATGATCATGATATTTTGGAAATTTATAAGATGTTGCTTTATTTGGATGCAATCAATTTGTTGGCAAACGCCATTCTCAGTGTTTGGGTTTTTCCAGCAATTGGATTAGGGGTTCTCTGATGTTCAAAGAAACAAGATGGGGGAGTGGGAAAGGGAGAAGCAGGCTTCCTGCAGAGCAGGGAGCCTGATGCAGGGCTTGATCCTGGGACTCCAGAATCCTGACCTGAGCTGAAAGCAGACACTTAACAACTGAGCCACCCAGGGGCCCCAACCTGTGCACTTCTGTGTCTACCCAAACCTACCTTTTATGATTACTTATAAGCATACTTCTTGGAAGCCAGCCATGATGAACCTCCAGTGTGCCAACCTCCATCCCAAGAACAGAAATGGCAAGATGTTTCCTTCTAAAGTCAAATTAAGGACTTAATTTGTGTGCCATGTTGAAAAAGCCCTGTCACCCGAAATCCACATCAACAGAGTGTAACCTTAGTTAAGAATAGGGTGATCACTTTACAATGTGGATGGGCTCCCATGCAATGACTGGTGTCTCTCCTCCCATGAAGAAGGAAATCAGGACCCAGGGCAAAGACCTGATGAGCCACAGGAACGATGGTCCAGGGACAGTGGAGGTAGAGGCCAGGCATTGCTGGTGGCCAGCAAAAGTGGGAGGGTGGCAAGGAAGGACTGTCCATCACAACTTCCTGAAGGAACCAACTCGCCCATCTTGACTTGAGACTTCCGGCCCCCAGAGCTCTAGCAGAGTAAACATCCATGGGTTAGCCACCATGTTTGCTGAGATTTCCGCCCCTGGATTACGACATTCACAGTTTTCAAGCACATTCATCCCATCAAGTTGGGTTCTGACAGCATTTTCTAGAGCAACAAGACAGAACCTAGGACAGAAAGGTAGAGTCTGGTCAAGGGCAGAGCCTCACCTGGAGGGACCTCCCCCTGGAGCTCTGTCTATCCTGGCCCAAACAGCTAAAAAAATGAGCAGTCACGCTCCTAGGCACACAGCGCTCTAGTATCTCGCCTTCTGACGCATTTTGTCAGAATGCCACAGCCTCCACACTGTCCCCGGCATGTCTGTAAACTGCCTCCCGTCTGTGTTGGAAGTAAACCAAGAAGAAAAAAAGAAAAAAGAAAAGAAACGACAAAATGGAGATGTGCTTAAAGCAAATTAAGAATTAATTGGGATCAGGGGCCACATTTCACTGATTTTGTCTAGTGTGTATGTGTTCATTTTAGTTCCTATTACCTTCAAAAAATACTGGAATGTATACAATTTTAAAGTATGGGCAGATGGAAATATTATGTCCAAATATCTCAGTAATATTTGGAAATACTGTAATGAGCAAGGGATTGACCTTTCCCAAAACTTGTCCCTTGGAACTGGAATGAATAGGAACTATATTTAAAAAGGAAAACTCACAGTAAGAACCATGGACAAACTGGATTAAATACACCCACAGATACACACACGAACACACACGTGTAGATTTTCATTGTCCTTGTAAAACTAGCAGGAACATTTAGTCCATAAGGAGGCACGATATATATGTAGCATAGGATTGTCACAGGTTTTTACTGAGTTCTCTTTTCTTCCTGAGTATTCTAAGCATGAAACTCAGCAGCAACTGGTGAATTTTAATGCATTCTCCTAGCCACGTGTATATACAACTCCCAGAGAATGAGGGCTTTCCTTTGCCATTACCGCTTTTCCCCCCTTAAAAACAACCTTTACAACACCTAGTAGGGGCACTATCCATTAATTCATATATTCAGGAAATACGTATTTCAAATTACCCTTCCTGAATGGAATAAGGCTCCATCCCCATTTTCTCCCAGTCTTCTACATCATCACCATCCTGGCCTGCAGACATCACATCACCTGATTCCTTGCAGCCCACATTGTCCTGGACTCTGCCCTCAAGTCAGTCTTCCTTTCTTCTCCTACCTGACAACATCCTCTTCCTCTCCAAACCCACATCGGCATTTCAACGTGCATTCGATACTGATTCCATAACATCTTACTTTTTCTTGCAAAGTGCTTTGTCACTGGGTAGAAGCAACATTGTTCCCAAGTAGAGACTCTGGGTAACAGGTAGATACTTTCTAACACTATGCACATAGACACTGTATCTGCTGGAGGGACTCCGATGGAGTAGTGGTTCTTCAACATCAAGGCTGAAATTGCTGGTACATACAAAACTCAAAATAAACATATTTTAAATCCCCCCAAATTAGATCCCTGCACAAATAGCATTCTACCATCTTTAAAATTTATATGATGAAAATAATCTACGCACTGTTAGTATTGGAACAATTAGTGTTTTTATTATACCACGTACACGAATTGTTCTTTCGAAACAAACAAGCACAAAGTATTGAGGACACGTCACATAATTTGCCATTGCTAGGTAACTGTGTTGCATGGATTATTGATTTAAACAGAATTTGGGTAGGTAAGTGAAGATTCTAATAAGCCTTTGAAACAATGGCCCAACAATAAAACATTACAACATACTTGCAGAATGGTATGACGAATTAAAAATTCAATATTCCATCTTCTTTCCTTGAGCTGGTAGACTAGTACCAATTTCTACAATTTGAACGAATACTTTGGTTAAAAAAAAAAAAAGACTGAGTCAAATGCGGTATTTACTGGGCTCAATGGGCACACAAATGTGCCATTTAACTGCATTTCAAGTATTCTAGGCACAAAATGAACAGAGAAGCACTCTGATTTTTACCCCCACAATTGGTTCAATGTATCGCTAATCAAGATCCATTATTCAGCTCTCAATTTAAATGATTATACATGCATTCTGACTGTTCCTATTTAAAAATAATCATGCCTGATTTATATGTAAGGAAAAATAGATTGTTCCGGTGGAATTGTTGGTGCTTGAATATTAACTCCAAAGAATAAAGAGCAGAATGTGGAGAACTGCCCCAAATCTCACCACCCCCATTCTTAGATTCAAATCTACTCTTTCCTTGTGCTGTTTTCTTGGACTCCTGGAATTTCATGATGCCTAGACACATACAGGGACACCTCCATAGGATGTGAATTTGCAGAGAATCTAAGACCATTCAGACTTGCGATAATAATACCAACTGTGGTGATTATGGTTATCTAGCTACTGCTTACTGAACACGAATTCTGACTCAGTAGATCTGAAGAAGGGCTCAATAATTTTACATCTCTATCAAGCTCCCGTGTGATGCTAAGTCTGCTTGCTGGTCCGTGAACCACACTTTTGAGCATCAAGGCCCTCAAGAACATGCAGCAGTGAAATCTTGCTGCAGGATTCACCCAAAACTCTTGATTTTAGATGAGTAGAGATTATATACAGTATTACCCTGCGTGAAATCCATAGATAGATCTTTGAGCTGGAGATTAGAGGCTGTGTAGAACCTTACTTGAATATCAGTTCACAGACCCCAAACTGTAATTTTTCTAAGAGGGTGAGCTGCTCTTTTATTTGAGGGTTATACTGGAATACAATGGTGATCTCTGGCAATGCACTGAGAAAAAACACTACCGAAAGGCAGGACATTGAGAGTTTCTGGTTCTAGAGATGAGTGTTAGTTACACTAACTAGTGTTAGTTAGTTACAAAATTAGCCTGTGTTTTAAGAGCTGCAATTCTTGCTTGTTATTCCCTTAGAAGGTTGAATAGGTCTGTATAAACACAAATTTGAGCCCTGCTAAACCTGGAGTGTGGTACTTTTTTCTGGTGGGTACCAGCATACCTATCCCACATGCCCTGTCCCACTATCTGACTCCTAAATTCATAAAACATTATTAATTAAAATGATAAAATAATAGCTCTATAATAGAATGAATATGTTTTATATAATATAATTGCAAATTATTAAAATATCATTATAATATTAACATACCATACACTAATATATAATTTATAACATATAGCATGTAAATCATATCATTACAATAGTACTATGCTAACTTTAATACTATTATAACATTAACACTATTCTTTAAAATCGATAATATTAATCCTTTTGTCATGATATTAATATTACAGAGAAGCTATGTCAATGAGGCACTTATTTCAAGACAGAAAAAATCTTTAAAAATTATTTTGAATTGAAATTTTTTAAAAATGTATTTTCAAATTTCACTTAATAAGGTGTGCAATATGCAGCAACAATGTTTCAGTAAGAATAAAGAAAAATAACATGTGGGATATATAAAAATGTTAGTTACTTTTGGGCGCCTGGGTGGCTCAGTCATTGAGCGTCTGTCTTCAGCTCAGGTCATGATCTCAGGGTCCTGGGATCCAGCCCCGCATCGGGCTCCCCGCTCCATGGGACACCTGCTTCTCACTCTCCTACTCTCCCTCCTTGTGTTCCCTGTCTCTCTGTCTCTCTGTCTGTTGAATAAATACATAAAATATATTTTTTTAAAAAGTTAGTCACACAACTTAATACAAAGTCAATGTATATAGTTCCATCATGTTTCACTCCTGTGGCCATGGTCCCTAAGAAAATCTTCATATTTAATCCCAACTATAATATCTAAAATGTTTTCCATGAGCTGTTTTCATCTTAAACAAATTTACCTGAAACTGCATGCTAGAATATTCTGTGTGATGTTTAATTCTGCGATTGGCATGCAAGCCAATATGGAACGCTACTCTGGGGAATGTGGCACCAGGAATATTTTCTCGAGCAGTGCTGTCTAGTACAATTATTTGAATGTGGTTGTTTACACTTAAATATGAATTAATTGAAGTTTAATTAATGGAATATTCAGTTCCTCACTTTAGGAAGATACACATCCCATACTTGCTGTACGAGGGGCTGTATTGGTTCGAGGAGCTACAGAACATTTCTCTCATCACATACCATTCAAAAGGACACCATTGATCTACATGATAGAAATTATTTATGGGCCTTAGTTCCTTCTCCCTGGCTTTGACACTGAGACATAAGCATAAACACACACACCCACAGCCCCAAATCTGCCTTGGCGAATGTTGACAACCAAATGTAGATTACCAGGCAGGAGTAAGGATTTATAATCACTGCAGAATAATTCTACAAACAAAATACCAATGAATTATTTTCATTAGAGAAGCAAAGAGACCTTGAATCTAGTGAATTCCAGGTATAATTAGTCTAATGAGATAGTGATTGAAATTTTCACTTGTGCAGAACAGTACATTTTTAATGGGAAATCAGAGAAAATAGGTTTGAAATGGACTTGTGTTTTTTGAACTCAGTCTGCCTAGCTGCACTTTCATATTTCATTTTTTCCCTAAAATGCAAGGAAGTACTTTTTATTAGAGCTTTAAAACCTGCACATGGATGTTCTTAGCAGCCCCAACTTGGATTCAACCAATATGTTCTTTAGTAGGTGAATGGATAAATAAACGGTGGTCCATCCAAAGAATAGAATACTATTCAACAATAGAAAGAAATAAGCCACCAAGCTATAAAAAGTCAAGGAGGAAACTTAAGTGCATATTACTAAGTGACAAAATCCAATACAAAAATGCTACATCCTGGAGCTGGGGGGCTCAGTCAGTTAAGTGTCTGCCTTCAGCTCAGGTCGTGATGTTGGGGTCCTGCTCCAGGGGACTCTGTTTCTCCCTCTGCCTCTGCCTCTCCCCTGTTCATGCTTCTCTCTCTCTCTCTCTCTCTCTCTCTGTCTCTCTCTCTCTCTCTCAAATAAATAAGGTATTAAAAAAAAAGAAAAGAAAATTGTACATCCTGTAGGATTCCAACTCCATGACATGTCTGGAGACAGGGAAAGACCAGTGGTTGCCAGGAGATGTGGGGAGAGATGAACAGGTGGAGCTCAGAAGATTTTGGGGGCAGAGAAATGAGTCTGTGTGATACTATAATGATGTCCACTTGCCATTCTACCATGGTGCAAACCTATAGGATATACAATACCAAGACTGAACCCTAATGTAAGCTGTGGATACGGGCCATCATGATATGTCCAGTTATGTTCACTGACCTTAGCAAATGCACCATCTGGTGGGAACGCTGGTCATGGGAGAAATTCTGCTTATGTGCGGTTGGGGACATATAGGAAATTTCTGTACCTTTCATTCAGTTTTGCTGTCAACAGAAAACCACTCTGAAAAATAAAGTCGATTTTTTTAAATGTGCAGAAAATGTTACTGTTTTAACTTTTAACATTCTTCTTTACTGCAAAAATTTTAGAGGAGGAAAATGATCTGTTTATATGAACCGAGGTATCCATTCTTTCTGTTTTGCTTTATTTCTGACATTCCAGATTTCCCTGTATTATTATGTCTCTTTCCTCTGTAGAATATCTTTGAGTATTTCTTTTTTAAAAAAGTAGATCTTTTTTTCAAAAAAAAAAAAGTAGATCTCGGTGACAATTTGTCTCAGCTTTTTCTCAAACTGAAATGTCTTTATTTTGGCTTCCTTTCTAAAGGCCATTTAATCCCCACTATGTATAGACTCTACTTTGTGTGGTTTTTTCTTCAGAAATTTTAAAAAGTTTCTCCAGTGTTTTCTGGTCTTTATGATTGTTTTGTATTGTGATAAGAACACTTAAATTGCAAATCTAGCCTCTTCGCCAACTTTTAAGTATGGACACAGAGTTTCACAGCACATCTGTAAAAATTACTTCTTTTGCATCACTGAAAATTTATTCCCATAGAATAACACTCTTGATTGCCCCTTACTGTAGCCCTGAGTAACCATCATTCTGTGTTCCACATGTCTGAGTCTGACTATGTCAGTAAGGCTCACGAAAGTAAAAGCACGCGGTATTCTCCAAACAACATAGCACATTCCAACAGGTGTATCAACATCACGTATCATTAGGAAAATGCAAATCAAAATCACCATGCAGTATGACCTCACTTCTTTTAGGATCGTTATTATTTAAAAATAAATAATGTGTTGGTTATTTATTTCAGAATGTGCAGAATATTTCAGAATGTGCAGAAATTGGAATTCTGTACACTGTTGATAGGAATTAGTGCAGGTATTATGAAAGGCTGTATGGTGTCTTCTCAGGTATTAAAAACGGGACTCCCAGGGACGCTTGGGTGGGTCAGTTGGCCAAGCGTCTGCCTTCCACTCACGTCGTGATTCCAGAGTCCTGGGTTGGAGCCCCATGTCGGGCTCTCTGCAAAGCAGGGAACCTGCCTCTCCCTCTACCTGCTTATCCCCCTGCTTGTCTCTCTCTGTGTTAAATAAATAAATGACATCTTTAAAAATAAATAACAATAGCATAATACCCTGTAGTTCTGTCCACGTGGTTATGAATGGCAATATTTGGGGGGTGTGGCTGCATAGTTTTCCATTGTATAAAGACAATTATCATATAATCTCTATAATATGAGGAATTTGAGAGGCAGGGCTGGGAGTCGTGGGGCAGAAGGGAGGGAAAGAAATGAAACAACATGGGACCAGGGTGGGAGACAAACCATAAGAGACTGTTAATCTCAGGAAACAAACTGAGGGATGCTAGAGGGGGTGGGCATTGAAGGATAGTGTGCCTGGCTTATGGACACTGGGGAGGGTATGTGCTAGGGTGGGCGCTGTGAATTGTGTAAGACTCCTGAATCAGAGGCCTGTACCCTGATGCAAGTAACACATTATATGTAAATAAAACTAAAATAGAACGAAAAAGTTAATGAAAAGATTAACCCATTAGCAAGATGGAGGATGGCCAGGGACCAGTGGATAGCAGGGAAGTTAAGACACCAGAGAGGAAACTTGAAGACTGGATGGGAGACTATTTGAATAAACAGTCTGAGATTAAGCTGACCTGGTTCTGGGTCAAAGTAGGGTTATGAACCTGGAAAGGAAAGGATGTAAGCCAAACACATTTTTAAGAAATGAAGGCACTCAAAATAAATAAATACATACATATATATATATACCTACATAAAAATAGGACGCCTGTATGATCCCGAAATCCCTCTTCTGGGTATTTACACAAGAGAATTGAAGTCAACATCTCAAAGGGATTGTCCACATTCCTGTATTCACTGGGGTCTATTCAAAATAGCCAAGATGGTTGGGAACCGCCAAAGGTCCATGGATACATTGATGGATGAAGAAAGTGTGACATGTCCATACAACGTAATAATACATTTAGCCTTAGCAAAGAAGGAAATCCTAACATCTGTAGGAACACAAACCTTCAAGATGTGGTATTACGTGAAATAAGCGATCAGATTTTTGATTTTTGAGGAAAACTCTGCTTTTTTCCAGTCATTCATCTCTGAATGTCATGTATCATTTCTCTCTGCTTTCAACATTATTTGCTTTACTCTCATATATAGCAAAGTTTGATTAAAGTGCTTTTTTAAAACTATTGCTTTATCCTGTTTAGAGTTTACTGACTTTTTTTTTGGGGGGGGTATGTATTTCATTACAATTAAGACATATACCAATATTATTTCTTTTCTTTTTCTTTTCTTCTCCTTCCTTCCTTTTCTTCCTCCTCTTCCTTCCTTCCTCCTTCTCCTTCCTCCCCTTCCCTTTCCCCTTTCTCCTCCTTCTCCTCCTCCTCTCCCTCCTTCTCCTCCTCCTCTCGCTCCCACACCTCCTCCTCCCCATCCTCCTCCTCCTTCTTCTTCTTCCCTTTTTTCTTCCTCTCCTCCTCCTCCTCTGTCTTCCTCCTTGTCCTCTTCTGTTTCTTCTTCTTCTTCTCCTCCTCCTTCTCCCCCTTCCTCCTCCTTCTCCTCCTCCTCCTCTTCTCCTTCTCCTCCTCGTCTCCTCCTCCCCTCTCCTCCCCCTTCTTCTTCTAATTCTAATTCTAAATTTCCTCCTCCTCCCCCTTCCTCCAATTTCTATCTTCTCTCCTTCCAGAACTTAAAGGAAAAGCACCATAGACCATCTGGTATCACCTTGCACATTCATTTGTTTCTGCCTCTTTCTTTTTCTCTCTTGTTCAATTGGCTGGTTTGTATTCACTGATCTCCAGGCTCCTTGTTTCTTCCCTCTGCTCCTTCCATCGTGCCACTGAGCTTCTCCAGGTGCATGAGTTGAGGGTTTCCTATAATGCTCCCTTCCGAAATTTGCTGTAGGTTCTCTTTTGGTGGGCTCATTTCTTAGCCGTGACTTCTGTCTTTCTTATTATTTCCAGAATATTTCCCTCTATTTGTTGGAATGGGGTTATACTAGTTGCTTTAAAAGCTTGCTCTTGGAGCATCTGGGTGGCTCAGTGGGTTAGGCATCTGCCTTCAGCTTAGGTCATGATCTCAGGGTCCTGGGATTGACTCCCAGACTCCCTGATCAGCAGAAGCTCTGCTTCTCCCTCTGACCCCTTTCTCTCACTCTTTGTCTCCCAAATAAATAAATAAAGCATTAAAAAAAAAAAAAAAAGGAAGCTTTGTCTCATGACTTTCAATTTCTGTGCCCCTTGCAGTTGGCCTGTGTTGCCGGTCTTCTCTCTGGACAGTTGTGAAGATCATCCATATCCTTTCATATGTGAAGCACTTTTGGGTTAAACCTTGGGGCGTTGTGAATGTTACTCTCAGAAACACGAAATCCCACTAAAACGTCCTGGGTTTTTTTGTTTCTCTTATAGTTTCCCTCATTTTTTTTCATTTCTGTTTCTTAGGAAATGGTGCCCCACGTGGTTCATTTCGAATCGTAAATTCTAACCTGCCTTTCTGGGCTAGGGTTCCAGTTTAAGTGACCTGCTCCCCAGGGTCACCTCCAGATAGCCAGTCTGCCTTCTGGACGTAGCTCGTACCCACTCTCTCCCCCGCCGGCCACGCTGCTGTCCACCAGTCCACGTGTCCAGAGCTCACTTGCAGCCACGGTGTCACACACGGTTCGAGTCCTCATTTCACAGGCCAGCAGGAGCAAAGGAGGGAAAACCAGGAGTAGCCCAGTGGTGTAGGGCTTCTCCTTAGGTCTTGACGGGCTGTCCAGTCTGTAGACTATGTCTCACTCTTAGGGGTCATCCTCATGGCATTGTTTCATATCCTCAGTGCAAGATTTAGTTCTGATGACAGCCAGCACTGGGGGACAGTGTGTTTATGCTGCTTGATCAGTTCACATTTTCTTCCCGGGGATCCTGAACTGCATTCACTTTTTCCATAGTGGACTCCATAGGGGCTTCGAAAGGCTGTACCCATCAGATATTTTTGCCGTGAACTTGAAAGTGAGTTTGAACTCAGGGGCATTCACCAAAAACTGAATCTTGAGGGGAGTTCTTGGAACTGAACGTGACATGTAAATCCTCAAAAACAAAGTGGAAATCATCCCGTGCTCCTTGTGTTCCACACTGAGGGCTGGGAGCACCGTCCTCACTCGCGCATCAACAATCTCCCACCGCAGCCAAAGGCTAATGTTTCCTTTTTGAAGGCCACAGAAGCTCCATTTCTTGGGTTCCCTTTTCTGCCTTGGGCTCTCCATGTGTGCGTAAAGATGTTAGCCCATGTGAAGTGATGTGGTGTGCCCTCGTTGGCAAAGTTCACATTATTCAAACTCCGTGTGTAGGTACCTCTTGCTTGACGATACCCTGAAGTCCTAATGAGAAATCCTGGGAATGCACGTGTATTCAGTATTCCCTTCACAGGCAGAAAGAGGGAGGAGTTGGTGTGATGATCAAATTTGTGATGGGAGGGACCCAGCTCCACCTACAAGCATGTCGGCAGCGCAGGGAGGGGCAGAGTCCCCCCGACATGTGAGGCCCGAACGGCTTTGATCACGTACACATGAAGGTCTCCCTCCAACGCATGCCCACAGCTTGGACACGAGAGCCTGCAGTCACAGCATCCCACCACTTTGCCTTTGAACATATCCAAGAGGCATATATATTTAAACGTCCCGATCTGTCTTTTTCGCTTTTCATGGAGGCCCCTGACGTTCGGGTGGGGAAGAAAAGACAAAGAGAAGAAAGAAAGAAAGAAAGAAAGAAAGAAAGAAAGAAAGAAAGAAAGAAAGAAAGAAAGAAAGAAACGAAGGAAGGAAGGAAGGAAGGAAGGAAGGAAGGAAGGAAGGAAGGAAGGAGAGAGAGAGAGAAAGTAAGAAAGAAAGAAAAGAGAAAGAAAGAAAGAAAGAAAGAAAGAAAGAAAGAAAGAAAGAAAGAAAAGAGAAAGAAAGAAAGAAAGAAAAGAGAAAGGAAGGAAGGAAGGAAGAAAGAAAAAAAGAAAGAAAAAAAGAAAGAAAGAAAGAAAGAAAGAAAGAAAGAAAGAAAGAAAGAAAGAAAGACTTTTGCAATTCTTCATAGCTATTATTCAAAAGACCCAATGAAAATCCATCAGACCCCCAGTGGGAGGGAGACATCTGTGCCCCTCGTCCTACCGTGCTGGCTGGTTCTTTCTAATGCCACGTGCACGTACGGCGGGTTCTGGAAACCCCATGAAGCACACACCTGCCCACACCAACACGCTAAGCCCTCCTGTAACTTCAGAAGATGTCTTTTGTTATGAAACCAGCATTCCATTCGGCCAGCCAGGCCCCCACTGGAGTGGAAAACGGGTCTCGGAGGTTGCTCTGCTCTCCCCCCTGGAGTTATTTTTAGGGCTTGTTAATATTTAAGAGCCTCTTAACGAATTTCAGTGTTTTCCTGCAGAGATCTGCTTGGCTCTCGCCTTGCCAAATGAGCCCCCAAAGCCAAGGGCTGTGAATCATTCCTCGGTTCTCCTCCGAAGCATTTGCCAAGGGCATTGCCTGCTCTTCTAGAATCTGTCCAGCCGTCCCTGGGTTGTGAGAGGTGCCCGAGAAACGGGGCAGAGTGTCAGACAGCCCAGCGGTGAGAACGCACCCAAGGGAGTTTGCATTTGGACCAGACAGCAGGAGGGGAGACGGGCTTCTCCAGAGCCAATGGGACTCAGTCGATTACCCAACCCAAACATTTGTCTTTGCTTAAGTCAGTTTGTAGTTCCCAGGAATAAATGCATCATTTCCCATAGTCCTGCTGCCTTTCCTTACGCAGACTCCCCAGTCATTTAAAACACTTCCGTCGCTTCAGTCGGTTAAATGCTTGGACTTCACAGCTCATTAAATGTTGGTGAGGTTGTCGAGATTGGCACGCAACACAAGTGAGAGATAAACTAATTAGCACTCAATAGAACCAAAAAAAAAAAAAGTTTTGGACTCTGTCCTTAAAAAAAAAAAAGACTATTTGATTTGGAATGAATTTCTGTGTTGATTAAAAACGAGCAACACCAAAACGAGCAGATTCTGGATCTTTTCCCAACCAGTGGTAGTAGCTTTTTGAAGATAGGGTGGGCTTGTTGGATGAGGTAGGAGTGTTGGAATAAAAATATTGTAGCTCCTTGAGGACACGTTTTATTGCGCTAGACTCCATGCCAATGAAATTAGACAGGGCGTGAGTTTATGATGGGGCAACACCTCTGTGATTACACAACTGACTTCTCCAAACACGGGATGCACGACTGAAGCCCTACCTGGGAACACCGGCATCATCCTATACCGTGTCAATCTCAACGTGGTCCAACCCAACCACAAGTGCTGTATGGACGGGTCTCGCAACCGGCACACTGAGAAAAAATTCTGAGTTAATTTCATGTAAGAAAATGAGCCCAAGGTTCAGACTGTCCATATGGATCCGTATCCCAGATACTCAGAGCTTTCTCTAAAACAATGAGTCAGCACCCTTCTGCCTGTCATATTTTTATGTATTCTGCACAACTCAGACATGCACCTGATGGACTGGGGGTCATGCTGAGTCCAGAATTCACCCTCTAACCCATCAGCCACCATGAGATGCTCACTTTCTATATGTGATAGGGAGAAGTGAGTTCAGTGGAGTAATTTCAATGACCAAGCTTTTACAAATACTTATGATTTTTTCCCCCTTTCCCTGCAGTGGTGCTCAAATTTCTGTGTGCAGGTTTCCATGTATGGGGAACAATCTTACGTCTTACATGTTTCTTGAGTGGTATGAAAGGATATTCAAGGACAATTTTTACAACCCCGATTCCAACCATATGCATTCATTTTTGAGGTGGTTAATATCATATCCTGGGCCAAAAAAATAATATTTAATTCTTAGTTTCTTTTGTCACCTCAAAATAATGAAACTCGGTAGACTTTGGTCAATGATAAATAAGAATGTGAAGGTATTTCACAAAGAGTGGATACTCATCACCTGCTAGTTTAATGGAAATTTGATTTTTATAAGCATGCTCTAAACCATTTAAATATTACATGGAAATTCACTTTGTCATCCTAAATTATTTGTAGTTCATTTTTTTTACCTTAAATCTGTGTTTTTTTTTCAATGCACAATAAGATTTATGTTGGAATTTAATTATGGCTGCTAAAAACTTAATCATTAATAGTGTTAAACGAACCTCAGGGCACTTTTTCCTGTTAATGAACATTGACAACTCTATGAAGCATAATGATGTTAGAAGAATATCTCTGTCACATTAATAACTTCACCAACCACAGAGCCATCTGGACTCCACTCCAGAAACCTTCCGTCACAAAAATTTCTTTAATAGCCCCAACCTGGGAAATGTCATGAATTTTTCCCTGATAGGGCTGAACATATGTCCTATTTCTTTCCTCCCAAGTCCCTTGACAGCTCCATAAATCTAAAGTCACAGAATTCACGATTGCATACAACCCGTGACAAGTACACTTTACTTTCTAATGTTATGGATATTTATTTTTCTTAGTTTCTTTACCATCCCTCTAGTGCTTGAGTCAGGGAATCAGATTTGTACATCTGTGCTAGGGATTCACTTTGTCTAGCTTTCAGACAGCTCCGGAGTTAGATGTAGTTTGAATTCACATCCATCCAGACCTTTCCTTACTGAACCTCAACTCTCCTGTATATGAGATTTACTTGAGGGGATTTTGCAAAAAGTGAAAAGTCTGGTCTACTCTTCATGATTTTGAGTTCACTCATCCAAGTTGGGGCTTTCTGAGGAACTTAACATGTGAGGACTTAACATCCTTCCTCCCCAGTTAATAATAAGAATATAGGGGACATAATCTCTTCCAGTCCAGTCCATATTGCTACAAAAGTTGGATATTCATCCTTTGAGAGGTAACCTGGAGGACAGTGGGAGAAGGAAAGTAAATGGGAACTAGGGTAATCCAGGGAGAGAAACGAAACAACAGAGACTTTGGACACAGAAACAAACTGAGGGACTTGGAGGGAGGGGGGTGGAGGGATGGGAGAGCCTGGTGGTGGGTACTGAGGGCACCTATTGCGTGGAGCACTGGGTGTGGGGAATGGGGAATGAATCTTGGAACACCTGAAAAAAAAATTAAGAAACAATTAAAAAAAATTTTTTTAAAAATAAAAAAGAATATAGGGGGCGCCTGGGTGACTCAGTTGGTTGAGCGACTGCCTTCAGCTCAGGTCATGATCCTGGAGACCCGGGATCAAGTCCCGCATCAGGCTCCCTGCTCGGCAGGAAGCCTGCTTCTCCCTCTCTCACTCCCCCTGCTTGTGTTCCCTCTCTAGCTGTGTTTCTCTCTGTCAAATAAATAAAATCTTTAAAATAATAATAATAATAAGAAGAAGAAGAAGAAGAAGAAGAAGAATATACAGCAAAGTCTGAGAACTTTGCCCCATCAGCAAAAAGTTGTCACTTCTCTTGACCACGTTCAGTAGAAAGAGAGATGTGGCAGATGGTGATCTACATCATGCCCTAATCCAAACAGACTTCTGAGGGCTTTAGGCATTCTTGCATCCACCAGTAAAACAAACAGAGCCTTGAGTTCCCTTTTATAGAAATGTCCTGCTGGGCACACGGGTATCACTTCGGTGTTTAACAAGAACTGATGGCCTTGGCCAAGCCTTCTTCTATTCCACCCATGAGCCAACCAAAGCCCCCAGACAGCCACTTCTCAAAGATATGACTGTTGGAACTGACATAGGACTTAGACCTTCTGGTTCTCAAATAGGACCTTATTTCCGTCACCCCATATTGACTTACTTGCTGAATTCTATTGACTGTCAGTCATATTGGCATCTCAAAAAAAAAAAATGGCGGCATTTGCTTTTGCATAACAAAAGTTGGGTTTCCGGTTCGTGTTTTAAGGGCACAGGCAATGGAGCACGCGGGCAAGTCTCCTGATTTCCAATTGGGTATTGACCGAGAATTCAGGTAGAAGTTCTGGGAAATTAGCACAAAGGTAATAGAGAAGATTAATCCATTAAGAAAAAGAACATGTTTGCAATGATGGAGAGGTTCTTATTGTGACTGTACACAGTATATGTGAAGACATTATGTCTAGAATTATTAATAGTACTACTTGTGCTAACATCAGGACTAACTTTCTTACTATCGTAGTGGCAGTTGTATTTATTGAGAATCTGTGACTGATGCCTCTGCTGCCAGAGACCCCCACTTCATCCATCCTTTGATGCCATTGCCCTTTGAGGTTTTAAATTAAACTGATGAAAGTTCTTCAGATACCACTGATTCCTTGGAAGTTGCCTAGGATTCTCAGGTCATATTTGCTATGGGTTTCTTCTTGTGTGTCGCTCCTTACAGCTAGCACAGAATTCTTAGCATTTACACTTTATCTCACCATTTGTCCCAATGGTTCCTTTTACATCAGCTCATATGTCTTTGCTTTCCAAAAAATATTGTTGACCCAAGGCTGTTGGGTTGATGTGGGGAAGGGCAAGACTCTCTATCACATCTCCATACAACAGGGTATTAATGTTGTCTATTCAACATCCATGAGTGTGAGGTGATATTCTGCACTTCAGTTAAATTCCCCCTGTGCTATTTGCCAGACCAAGGCTGGGGTGAAAACCTAAACATTTCAACAGGGAATCAATCACCCCATTCTTAGAAAAGGCTCTCCTCTCCTGGAGAAGCATGCACTCTGTGCTCCACTAGGTATCAAAGGACATTCATCCCTTTGCTCATGTGTCTTCTCTCTTTTACGTCTCACCAACCCTACTTGAGACACCTTTTTTCTTCCATTCTATGGATGGAAACCATAAATCTGTTAAATAATGGAGTGACCTATTCAAGGTCACCCAAGCAGTTGTACAACTAAGATAAGAATCTACATGTCCCCGACTCCATCGTCTTCCACTTTCCCCTGAACTTACTCAACCTTTAAGCAAAAGGAGGCTGCCAGTTAAGACCGTTAGTGGTTTCTTGACCATCTGTAGAGTCTTGGGTTTCCATCAGTGATTTGCATTGAGGTCTGCTCAGCACCAGAGTCTCTGGTCTCTGTACTGAGCTGCATCAGTTTCCCGTTGTTAAAACAACTAGAGTGCTGAAGTATGACCAGGACCCACATACACAGAAGCAGTGCTGGCACTGTTGACCCAACGCAGGAGGCCATGCTGAAATGGGGGAATTCACTCTTATACTTGCATGTGCAAGTTGGGACTGTGTCTCATGTATTGGTCTTCTCTTGGATGAGCGGTGTTCCCTCCCAAGATGTCAGTGACCATCTGGCCCCATGGTCATCTGTCAGGCACCATGATGCCTTCCAAGTTCAATCCTCCAACTGATCTTTTGTCTTCACTATGGTTATAAATTCAACAACCCATCCGAACCATCACTTATCTACCGCACAAAAGGACTGAAGGCCTCCGGAGGTCTCAAACTGAGTTCTTCATCTCCATGTCCATGCACCCTTTGGTTGACAGACAGTGGTCCCCATTTTAATTAAAAAGCAAGCTCACCAACCAACCCTCAAGCCAACAGTTTCCCATGATGGGAGAATTTGTCTTCCCCTCTCTGCTCATCCCTTCCCAGGGCTGGCTACTGAAATCTCTGTAAATCACTCCGCAATCCATTCAGATGTTTCTCATACAATTTCTGCCGCCATTTTCCCTTAGATCTTTAATTAATAGGCTCCAGACTAATTCCCCTGCCTCTTTGCTCATCTTAAGTTTGTTTTTTGGTTTTTTCCCCCCTCTCCATCCTGCAACCATAATGAACTTTCCAAAGCCTAAGCCTCTTCCTGTTGAGTCTCACAACCATCAGGATAAAATCCAAAACTTCTTAGCTCAATTTGCAAGATATGAAGAGTTGATAATTAATCTGACACTTCTGATTTCAGACGAGGAGTGTGTAGATATAGATAATGTCCAGAGGGTGGGAAAGGGACTTGGGACAAGGGTAGGGGCTGTGACCTGATCAGAGCAGAGGAAGATGCTGATGAGAGACCTCTGTGGAAACAGGGGTTTCTGGATCATAATAAACAAGGAAAGCCTGGTTCTGATAAGTGCTGAGAGTCCGTCTTCTTGTTCTGGGTGGCTTGGGTGTGTTTTTCGTGTCCCCTGAACATGTGGAGACATGAGACATGAGGGCAACTCAGCGCACGAAAAATTTCTCAGACACTGCTCAGAGATGGAACTATTCTGCTGACCTAAGCTCTCCAAGCTGGATGCAGAGGGCCTGACCACCCGCAGACCCTCCCATATCGATCCTCAATGACGGTGGAAAATAGCCAAAAGATGTAGAACTGAACACCAGGACGAAGGGCCTGTTTCCCTGGGCGACTCTTGCTTCAGTTCTGCTAGATGTAATTTTTCAGTTAATTACACTGCAGCATCAAGGGAGCTTTTGAGACATGCAGAAAGTATCCTGCCTGCTTTCGAGTAATCGATAGTCCCAGGTGTGCATCGTGTGAAGGAAATGTGGGCATCACATAGCCATCAGTAAATGGGCCTGAGCAACGTGGGGCCCAGGTATTCAGCCGAGAGCGTTCACACGCACCTGTCCGCGGCATGATTCCATTCAAACAAACCTAATTTGCAACCTCGTAAAGAAAGCAAATCAGCCTTCTTAAATAAAAGTCTAGTTTTCTGAAATAAAAACACACCTCATAACCACACAGTTGATGACGGAATAGTATCTTTACAAAAATCGTCTAGCTAATCAATGCAATGCAATGAGGCAGATAGAAACTCATTATTTCATAGCCTCTAATTAATGACTGCCAATGACACTTAATATCAAAAAGAAAGAAATGCATCTTATTGTACCTCCCAATGGAAATATTCTTGCTGAAGTAATCAAACTCTAATGTAATCAAGTTACTGGATGAACTCCTGATTGACAAGGAAACAGAAGACCATGGAATATGATAAGGGCTCCGTGAACATATAGTCAGAGTGTGGGAAACTATATGGAGAAGAAGACCTTGTTTTTTCAATAAATAAACTGTAAGGGGGAAAGAAACAGACACAGGGGAGTCTGTATGTATAAGAGAAAAAAAGATACCAACTGATTGCAGTGCATGTAAATAGTTGGCTCTTATTTCAGACCAACAAACTATTAATAATACTCATAATAATTACTTATGACACAACCTAGGAAATGAAACAGTAGACATTCTCAGTCTTACATATGATATGTTATATTTTAAGAATGCAAAGGAATTGCAGAATGATTTTCAGTGGGTCCTGTATACCACAAAGAAATCCAAAATATTTACAGATGAGTGATGACTGTTACTGTTTATTTCATCTGGTATTGGCTTTAAAAGAATCTGGATGAAAATGAACAAATAAAGGAAATGAAATAATCTGGATGGAGAAAGAAAAAATAGGGGAGGGGGAGTGGATAATGATGAACCAATTTTAGCCATCAGTTGACAATTATTAAAGCTTGGTGGTTGGTACATAGGCTTGCACTCCATAAAGCTTTTTACTTTTCAGTTGTTTTCTCTAAAAAAGTTTTATATGTGTGTGTGTGTGTGTATGTGTATGTGTATACATATATATGTATGTCATGTATATAATATATTTAAATAAATTTGTGTATATATTATAATAAATATATAATTTTAGTATATAATATAATATGAAAGTTATAACTCAAAGTATATAATTCAGATATATAAAATATATAATATATTTGTGTATTAGTACTATAATAAAACGCCTTATATGTAAGATATGTAAGATATTAACATAGAAATGAATATATGTTATATATGTATTTACTATTATTATATCATCTGAAAGATATGACTCAACAGTATGCCTTCTGAAGCAGAATGCTTTCCTCCACAAGGAAATGTTATTTTGTGGAAGTCTTGAAGCCATATGCTTCAGTGGGATAAAGTTGAAACTATTCAATCACCCTATACCAAGGAAAAGAAGAGACATGTGTAACAAGATATGAGTGAATTAACTTTGAAACTACACCCCTTAAAGAGAAGTCTAAGAGAAAGAAGAGAGGCAGGTGTTGGTCAGCTGTTTTACAGTAAAACAACGAGAGGATGAAGAATTCTGAGCAGATAACGTGGGTCATGAGAATGGAGGAGCCAATCCTTCCCTCACCTTGACCTCAGACTTACGTCCTCCAGAATTGTGAGAGGGCGAATTTGGGTCACTTGCATTTGTAGTACTTTGTTGAACAGTTCTAGCAAACAATTAGAAATTGGATTCCATGCCTGGTGAGTAGGACCCCTCAGGCTGAGTTTAGGATAGCTGTGACTTGGGTTGAACACTTATCCCACAAAGAAGCCATTTGGATGGGCCCCTGAGGGATCTGAGAGCAGGGTGATACCCTGATGGAGGACCTCCTTGTTCCTCAGAGGTCCCCACCTAATTCCCAGTGCTCCAGCATCCCTCAGGTAGCCCGGGACGCAGACGCTTGAGGAAATCAAAAGAAGGTGTGGCTGCTGGCTTACCACAGTGGGACTGGCAGTGGGAATATGGCGGCCCTCAACAGCCCAGCCCTTGACCCCATGAGGAGTCCTGGCGGTGCCATTTACATGCTGTCATGTGTCAGTCCATGCTGTGGTCAACCTACAGCACAGACCCTATTCCAAATAATGTCGTATTCACAGGTACATGCAACCCAGCCATGACCAACTCAAGACTGTAGGGTTCAAGGTGAAGGTAGAACCCAAGTCTTCAAAGGGAAGAGACATTGACAGAAACAGCAAGAAGAAAACCCACGGATAAGGACGGAGGGGCAGTCTCCAGAAATGGGGAATGGGATAAAGCAGTCCCGGGACTTAGGCGAGGTCTACCTTAGGAGAACCCCTGTGCATGCAGAGTGAGCAGTTCTAAGTTATCAGAAGCCAGAACGAGTCCAACCCTGTAGGAAAAACGACCAAGGAAGGAGCGTAACTCAATAATGCATTGGGTTTGAGCCAGAGATTGACTGGTTGTTGTTGCACAGAACTGAATTTAAAATGCAGTCCAGGGGTGCGGGAGCTCACTGAATTAGTGAAGCGTCTGCCTTCCGCTCAGGTCGGGATCCTGGAGTCCCAGGTCGAGTCCCGGGTGGAGCTCCTTGCTCAGTAGGGAGCCTTCTTTTCCAACTGTGCTGTCTGTCTCTCTAACAAATACATAACATCTTAAAAAAAAAAAATGCAGTGCATACATTGGCGTCACTTTATCGCTTTCGCTGATGACAAAAAACATCCTTTGTGCGCTATTTTCCTTGATGTTCTGCCGTCTTAGAACACATTCTTTGAGGTTTCTGTTTTTGTTGTTTTTTAATTTGGGGAGAATTAAGAATTTGGAAAAAGGAAAGACAAAACTCATGTCGCCATAAATCGCTAGGATTACTAACAATGTGTTTGATAATTTAAATGATCTTATAAATTTTACATTTATATCTTTAAAAGTTAATCAAGGTCATCACTGTTACGGTATTCTTACCAGGACATATAGGTTTTTCCTTTTGCTCTTGATTTCAATACTCTGTCTTAACCCATAAAAGTCATAGAAGTAAAATAATTCACAAGCAATACCGTGTGCTATTCCACTTTTTCATTGATTGCTTTTACCTACTATTGTCTCCAAGAAACATGCCCACTAATCATTTCAAGGACTGAACACCTTATATTCTAGAATCTACCTGTCTATTCTACTCCTTTAAGCTCACCGTTAAGGAAAAGGCTACCTACTGCACTGTAAATATTTATAGGTACTTGGTGCCCACCCTGTGAACTCTGGTCACTATAATTCAGTGAACAAACTGCATTTATACATCAAGGCATTCCCTCCTATTTTTATGAATTTTTAAAAAGATTGTATTTATTTGAGTCAGATAGCATGAGCAGGTGGGAAGGGGGTAGAGAAGCAGACCTCCACTGAGCAGGGAGCACAACACAGGACTCGATCCCAGGACCCCGTGATGGTGACCCGAGCTCAAGGCGGACATGTCACGGACTGAGCCATCCAGGCGCCCCAATATTTTTTTTCAAGAAGAGTCACCCCGCAGCGTGACGTGATCAGGCACTCTCTCCGCTCCTCACTGCCCCTGTTTTGTCTAGACGACCTAGCACTTGTCACTTTAAACAGCTCGTCGTTGCTGCACATCCTCAGTGGCGGGCTGCCTTCATCCACGTCTGCTAAGAGACAGACTTCGGGGCAGACACCGGATGCCCCACGTCTCAGGACTCTAAGACTCTGGAGACGTATCTCATTGAAAACTGCCTCGCTGAGACAGGACATCTTGATAGCTCAGCGTCCCAACTGAATTGGAAACTCTCCTGGGAAACACAAGGAAACTGCTTCCATGCCCCACAATTTACTGTGTGTTTTTCCTAACCCCGTCCCCCCTGCATGGGCAAGAACAGAGATGCTCACTGCTGAATGTGACATGTGAGCAGAGCACAGAAGCCGTGGTGTGGACCCAGCATGTGGTAAATCAGCCTTCTGATGAACCCCATTCTAGGACGGTGGGAGGAGACAGCCCTTGCCAAAATCCTGTGTACGCACACGTGTACAGAGTGACTAGTTTGCAGAGGTTGGGGATCAAACACCTCATGTCTTAGTTGATGACACCTTGCTCCCCATATGGGTAGAAGAGTGCCCCCTAAAAGTCATTCCCACCCAGAACCTATGCATGTGGCTTTATTTGGGAAATAGGGTCCTACAGATGGAATCCTGTTAAGACGAGGCCATCCTGCATTCGGGAGGGACTTGATCCCATGGCCCCAACCCAAGTCCATGATAAGAAGAAGACACTGGGACACAGACACTCCCCAAGAGAAGAACGTGGGCAGGAATTGAAGAGGTAGATCTACCAGCGAAGGGATACCAACGATGGACAGAAGCCCTCAGAAGCTAGTCAAGAGGTATGGGACAGATTCTCCCCCAGAACCAACCCTCTGATACCTTGATGTTGGTCTTCTGGTCTCTAGAATTAATCTCCCTTGTGTAAAACCCGAAGGCAGTCGCTTAACCAACTGAGCCACCTAGGTGCCCAGGAGAAACATTTCTTAAAAAGAATAATGTTAGAATAAAATTCATGGGTTAGATACAAAAATCATTAGTGTTAAGGTTCACTTTCCTGGAAGACAAATTAACATTTAACATCTCAGGATCTGGGATGTAATTAAATGACAGCAGAATGAAATGGAGGGACATTCTACTAGAGTTTTTTTGTGTGTGTGTGATTAATTCTCCAGTGGGCTTGTTTGTTTTCTTAATGGAGAAAAAGTCCCACCAAGGTTAACCATTCTAGAGTCTATTGTGATATTTAATTTTGTGCATCAACTGAACTGAGCGATACGGCGCCTTGATATTTGGTCAGATGTGGTTCCCAGGGGCCTGTGAGGACGTGTGTGCATGACATTAGCATTGCAATTGATAGAGTGAGTAAAGCACGTTGCCCTCCCCTTCTGGGTGGGCCGTACCTAATCAGGTGGCGAGCTGGCAGAACGGGAACAGTGAGGGAATTCTTCGTGCCTGCATGTGAAGCTGCGACATCTGGGTTTTCCTGCTCTCACAGCTGAAACACTGACCTGTGCTGGGCCTCGAGCTTCCCGGCCTTTGTTCTAGAATGTCCTCTGCAGCCTCTACCAGAATCAGCTCCTTAGAAACAATGTGGACCAGTGTGCCTATCTCCAGCTGTCCCTGCATCTCTCCCTACTTATCCTATTTCTCTTCCTCTGGGGAACCTGACGAATGCACCTCTGGTCTTGTTCGTGCTTACTTCTTGAATCCGTGAAATAGGTTTCCCTGAAAATGTGGATCCTTCCATAGCTTGCCTGGGTCCCTAGAGGCTCCTCCTCTCCCAGAAGAAATTGTCCCAGACAAAGTGGTGCTTTTTACGTGTTGCCTGGAGGACGGGCCGATGCACGTATGCACTTTCACATATTGCACAAAATGGGTGCTTTGAGACAAAGACGGCTGGTGGCCAGTTTCGGTGAGGTGGGCAGGGATTAGGAAATCAACCTGCAAACACGGAGGACCCGTCTCTCTACTGGATTCTGCTCCCCTCGGTGCAGAAGCCTGTCCACGTGCAGCGAACACACCCCAGCTCAGAAATCCTTGCGCTGCGGGCAGCCCAGGAGCAGCAGGAGGCCGGAATCTCTTTGTTGTTGCTAGATGCACACTTAGATAATCCACGTCACCTTGACAGAGTTGGAAGACCTCTTCTCTGCTTTATGCATGAAGGAATACTGCGTCTCTAAACCGTAAGACTTGAGATGGGCAAGAAGTCCCTAGCAGGCATTCTCGCATGAAGATTGCTTTGCCTGTGGTCTTGGAAAATCTTGAGCATGCCAGGCATCCAGCTGTGTGCCCCAAGACGGTGTGTCCTGAGAAGAGGGGGCTGGCTGACGGGCTTTCTCTCGCAGAAGGCTCTTGTCTCGGCCAGGGAGTCCCAGAGCGTCTTAGCGAGGCAGTCTATTCTGCAGTCTCCTGTGAAGAGAGACCTCACCACTCCTGTCCAAGCCTCACGTGTTTTACAGACCCGTCGTGAGCCACCGAGGAACGTTCTGAAAAGTTAGGAGTACCTCCCCCACTTCCCCTGGCAGAAGCTGACGATCCCGTCCTGCTTGGATGTCCACACCCCACCTAGTTAGGGAACACAGTTTCACGTAGAAAGAACGCTGTTTTTTGCTTCCGTGGCTGTAGGTAGCATCACCGTCTTTCCATTTAGAATATAATTATATTGCCTTTAGGTCCCAATATGTTTCCATCATGCTTTTCAGTGAGTCTCTTAGCGACATCCAATTAAGCCCCCGAGACATCAGGTATTAAGCTATTTGTGATGGTACCTGGTAGAAGATGCAACCTTCTTTCCATCCTGGCGAGACAAATAGTGCCCAAATGTGCTTTGCATAACAATTTGTATCCATGGCTAAACTTCCATAATCAGAGAGAATGCCATAAATTAATACGCCACATTTTGTCAACATAATTGGTTTGCCATTTTGCAAGGTGGCTCGGGGCTATTAGTTCCCAAATGATGAAAATATTATTATTGTACAGATAAAAAGTCATGAAACACAAATGCACCTATGCTTTGCGAGACCTGCTCAGGGTTAAAACGTTTAATTTGCAACCTAGGAAGTGAAGTTTATGTTTCTCTGTGGGTTCCGGATGCTTGCTATGGTGATTAGAGAAGAGTTTATAAAGGTAGCATTAAAAGCATTTCTCTCTGTGCCCCACCCTTCAAAAATCACAGCTCAAAGAAATGAATTACAGGTACATTTCATAGTCATTGACCGTTGAATCAGGTAAGCTAGGAGCATCAGTAAACAATTCAGGAAAAATGTTACAAAAGTGATATTTTGTTGCATTAGGAATCATTTGTTGCAGTTCATTTGCTTTAATCAAACTTAGATTAGAAACACATCATCTTTGATCTACTGTTTTATTCATATATACAAAGTCTATCATACTTACAATGCTGTAAGAGGACGAATCATGAAACTGCTGTTTTTACAGGCCAGAAGGGACAATTCCTTATGTTTCGCTGGATAAATTAAAGTTCAAATATATTCTGAGATTTGTTGGTCCAAGAAAAGTGCTGCTCTTGGTAGGTAAGAACTTCTGATGGCTGTCATAAAAATTTAATCAGGATAATAGGGCATTTTGATTCTGGTTTACTCCTTTCCCCTAAAAAGGAAGCAGGAACACATGGGGAAAAGGGATGGTTTACTGCCTTTTGAAAAAAATTAAGCCCCATTCTTAGAAACACACGTGCCTCAATTTAAGAACACTGACTTGACAGGAATGTCAGGGTCATTAACATAAACCCGCTTATGACTCCACCATCACAGTCAGCATCTCCCCCTGCGTGACAAAGAAGAAATAACACCATACAATAAAAACGGAATTTTAAAACCACAAACGTTATATAAACTTAACAATTACATAAAATCATATGAGATTGTAAATGAACAGAACTTAGGAGAATGTCCAAGTATATGAATTATCCAAATTATAAAATTATACAAATTGTCCAAAAACCAATCCGCACCAGCTTTAAGTTACAGAAGAAGAAAGCTCATCAGGGGAACCTGTTCTTGAGTCAAGAACAATTCATCCCTCTGCCTTCAGTTTGAATTTGGATTGCAAAGAAAGGGTCTTTGAAAATCAGTTGCAGGCACATATGGCAAAGAACTATGTGAAACAGTATTGCATGTAAAAAATAAAGTCAGCCTTCTGAGACCGTCCGTGCTCTTAGATGTCCAAGTTGAATTTATCAGGGTGGGAAAAAGGAATGCTCTGAATTTAAAAGGGTTTATAGAAGGACGCCTGGGTGGCTCAGTCTGGTAAATGCCTGCCTTCGGCTCAGGTCCTGATCCCAGGGTCCCGAGATTGAGTCTCACATCAGGCTCCCTGCTCAGCGGGGAGTCTGCTTCTCCCTCTGCCCCTCACCGCGCTCTTTCTCTGTCTCTCTAATAAATAAAAATCTTTAAAAAAGAAGAAAGTGTTTATAGAGCATAAACAAACGGGTGTCCTAGCAGTGGATTGTTTGCGTTGGCTTGGGTCTTGCCTCTAAATTTCTTACGGATACAGGTGTGGACGATGCACCCTGTGTTTGAATTTGTTGACCTCCTCCAGTAGTGTTTTGGTTGTTTTTTCTTTTATTTCCTTGAATGTTGCCAAAGGCTAAGTTTGGAATTCAGCACCTGCACAGAATCACTTTTGATGTCAAAATACTGGGCTTTCAACTTTCCCGAGTACATGCATTCACATCAAGTATTGAACTATTTTTAGCTTTAGTTCCCTACCTTTGCAAAATGGGAAAATCACAAACACACTTGACACGATCCTGGGAAAGTTTAAAAGTAAATGGGAACACAAAGTATCAGCAGGTCGAAGTTTCTCATTTAATGCTACTGTTTCCTTCAAGGAAAGAAGAGTTTAAAAGTAAATGGGGAACACAAAGTATCAGGGGGTCGAAGTTTCTCATTTAATGCTACTGTTTCCTTCAAGGAAAGAGGTGGGGTGCCTCATACCATTGGAAACATGTAACAGGTCCCAATGGGGAAACCATTAAGGGAACACAGCTGGCTTTGGGGCATCCCATTTGCAGCTTTTAGAAAGCCAGCTCACAGAGCGACTTGTCAACGCTGCTGGCTGATCCCTAGCCATTTGCTTTCCCTTGAGAAGCAACACATTCTAAGTGTGCACTAGTGTTCACTTCCATCATAAAATAATGAAATTCACTCATATGGCAAATGGCATTTTCCTAAGGACTTTGTCCAGGAAGTGGGACATCAAAGTCCTCGTCTCCTCTGGAACTGGGCCCAGTATGCCACAAACATGGGAGACGTGAGCAGATATCTCAAGGACCCCTACAACGCCAAAAGCCAAGAATAAGTGAGATTACATTAAACTAAAAAGCTTCTGAAAGTAAAGGAAACAGTCCACAGAGGGTCCTGGGATCGAGTCCTACATACGGCTCCCTGCTGTGATCTCTCTTGCTTTCCCTCTCTCTTAAATAAATAAGACAAATCTTCAAAAACAAAAACAAACCAACAAACAAAATGTCCTTTAGGCTAGACAAATAGCCTCTTGCATTAACGTTTCTCCTTGCCTCCAAAGTTTTAAAACCCATCATTTGGGACGGGTTAGAACACTATTCACACAGAACACTAATGTAACTTTTGCTTGCTATGAGTTTTTCTCAAGTTACATTTTTTGTGCAATAGCGTATATCCAAATACATATGTATGTGTCCGTGTGTTTTTAATTTTATCTTCAGTAAAATCAAAACAAATTTTAAACATGTCCCAAAGTTCCTAAATTAGGAAACAGATCAAATTTGCGTTAAATAGCGAAAGCTTGGACACAGCCCCTCCGGTCCTTATGAAGAAGGTTGCAGGTTTTCTTTGTCGACACTCCTCGACACTGTCCCATATATTTACATAGGCAGCGTGCGTACAGAGGTCTCTTACTCCCCCTGAAGTGGAAGGTCCCATTTTGCATGGCTGTAAATTCATCCTATTTCCTTCATTATAGGTTCTTTCTTTCCAAGTCTTTCCATGTGTCTTCCTGGAACACGCTGTGGTCTGATTTTAATCTTGGGTCCAGAAGCAGGGAGGCCCTCGTGAGAAGAGGGGGACATACCGATAATCGGATTTACTTTGCAAAGCACTGCCTTGAGTGAGGTCACGCATAGGTGGCCAGTAAGCAGGATTAGCTCATCCCATGAAAAGCACGGGCAGTTCGGGGCATCGCTTGCAGTTCAGCTGGGTTTGAGAGCTGAGGGAACCTCCAGTCACCTGAGGCCAATTAAATCCCCTAAATGCAGTTCTTTGAGTTGTGTCTGGGCCTCTCTGCCCAGCTCCAAGTGAACCAACAAAAACAGAGGCTTGAGGCTGCACTCAGGATGCTCACAGAGCTCCTTGGGCATGCCCTAACATGCCGAAAACATAAAACAAATGCTCTGCGTTTGGGTTTTCCAGTGAGAAACAGAGAGGTCAGACTTAGGTCTTCTGAGAAATGCAAGCGACCCACAGAGTCCAAGTCACTCAAGGTCGCGGAAACAGTGCTTGGAATTATATTCTCTGGGAACTGAGGTCACACAAGGAAAAAATGTCCAGGGGCGCCTGGGTGGCTCAGTTGGTTGGGCGACTGCCTTCAGTTCAGGTCATGATCCCGGAGACCTGGGATCGAGTCCCATATTGGGCTCCCTGCTCGGCGGGAAGCCTGCTTCTCCCTCTCTCACTCCCCCTGCTTGTGTTCCCTCTCTGGCTGTGTTTCTCTCTGTCAAACAAATAAATAAAATCTTAAAAAAAAAAAAAAAGAAAAGAAAAAGAAAGAAATGTTCACGGGTGCATTGTTTTCAAGAGCTTCAAGGGGAAGCAATCACCCCCCTCCCCCCGCCAAGCATACCATGGACCAATCCACTATGGTGTGTTTCTAGAATAATACAGTGCGCGGAAATGCAGATCCAGACCACACTGAGATACCACCTTACACCAGTCAGAATGGCTAAAGTTAACAAGATGGGAAACAACACGTGTTGGTGAGGATGTAGACAAGTGGGGACCCTCTGACACTTGGTGGGAATGCAAGCTGGTGCAGCCCCTGTGTGGAACAGCTTGGAAGTTCCTCAAGACGTTAAAAATCAGGCTACCCTACAACTCAGCCACTGCACTACTGTTTACCCCAAAGATACAGATGTGCTGAAAAGAAAGGACACCTGTACCCCAATGTTCATAGCAGCAATGGCCACAATAGCCAAACTGTGGAAGGAACTGAGATGTCCTTCAACAGAGGAATGGATAGAGAAGATGTGGTCCCTATGTACAATGGAATATTCCTCAGCCATCAGAAAGGATGAAAACCCACCATTTGCATCGACATGGATGGAACTGGAGAAGATTATGCTGAGTGAAATAAGCCAAGCAGAGAAAGTCAATTATCCTATGGTTTCATTCATATGTGGAACATAAGGAATAGTGCAGAGCACCACAGGGGAAGGGAGGGAAAACTGGAGGGAAGAGACCAGAGAGGCAGACAAACCATGACAGACTCTGGACTCCAGGAACCAAACGGTGGGTTACAGAAGGGAGTGGGGTTGAGAGGATGCACTAACGGGGTGATGGGTATTAAGGAGAGCATGTGATGGGATGAACATCGAGTGTTATATGCAACTGATGAATCACTGAGTGCAGTGGACAGTTTGATATCTCAGGACCCTGGGATCATGACCTGGGCTCAAGGCAGAAGCTTAACACACTAACCCACCCAGGTGTCCTTCATCTCCTGTATTTTGTGTACATAATTAATATTGCATGTGTAATTATCTCTGTGTATTATCTACTTATCTTCCCATCTATCCATGCATCCACTCGTCTATCCCTCCACCGAATCACACACCCTCTCATCCATCCATCCACACACCCATCCATCTGTCCATCCCCCAACCACCCATCCATCCATCATCCATCCATCCACCCACCCACCCACCCATCCATTCATGAATCCGTCTATTGTCCATCCATCCATCCATCTGTCTATTGATCTACTGATCAAGATACATTGATAAATGATAAACAGATAAGTAGAGACAGATGATAGACAATGGACAGACAGAAGGATGGACAGGTAGATAGAAGACAAGTAAAACATTATGCTACTTTGTAGCTCTTAGCTTTTAGTTGACTCAATTATACTTCTCAGTTCATAGCTTGATATCACCATCTTTGATCTCTGGAAGCCTCCAGCCCACTCCTCCCCTCTCATTTTTGTTTTATTGTTTTTGTCACTTATTTTCATGAGACATTCCCTGTCCATACTCTCAAATGCATCCATTCTGTGGATTTCATGTACATGTTTTTAAATTTTCTCATTGCATGTATGTACTGCTTAACTCCTACCAGAATCCCCTATTTTCCTCTGCTCCTGAGTAGCACCCATACTTCACTCTTCAGCTCTCAGGACCCCTTACTTAGCAGACTTTTCCATATTCCTTTCTCCCAACACCCTTGTGAGAACTTTATCATTCTTAAGCAATCCACTTTTAATCTCTCTGAGGCCAATGAGATATGAAGTATTTATGTTTTCATTCCCTCCTTTGAAGATGTTTTAGGTATGAAGCTTTCTAGGCTCAGGAAACTTTTATAGGAAGCCAGGAAGAAAAAAAGAAATTGTCAATAATTCAGTTGTCTGATTTTTGAGTTTTTAAAAGCAACAAACAATGCTGGGAAATTATGCTGGGTGTCTTGGAGAGAGTGATAATTCTGAAGGATGCATAAATTGAGAAGGAAGGAAGGAATTCTGTAAAACTCCAGGAGTTTATTTCAGAAAGTGGAAGAGAAATCACAGGTATGGTGTGTTGGTTTTCCAAGCAAGGAGCCTTCCTCCACTCTCATTCCTAAATCTGAAAGAGCTCCACGGTTCTCCCTTGGCACATGTCTCTGTTGGAAACACCACATGGAAGCACATTAGCTGATAAACACTGAAGACACGTGTAGATGAGGAAATGAGCCACAAAGTCCAGCCCAGACACATGGCACAACCATAGCCATGCGAAAGAGGTTAAGTCTAATTTTCTCTCCAACTTGTTGATATGTGCCCTCAGACTCATGACGTCAGTTGCCCTACAGAAACAAGGAAAGGCTGTGTTCCCTCTGCAGTTTAGATGGGACTAAGTTGGATCAGAATGCATACCTCCTGGCATCCATCAGTGTTTTCTGGTACTCTCTGAATGCTTATGGATGTCCTCTCTCTTTCCTTTGTTGGTAGGCATTGTAAGGACAACACGCTCATCTGTATATCATTGCAATACTGGATGCCACAACCTAGCCCTCAATGAGGATCTGTGGATTGCATGGATTCATCGAAGGCACGCGCCTTCAGAAACTAATATGTGCTAAAATGAGGCAGTGCAAGGGGCCTAAATTCTAACTTGATGAGAAAATGAGGGGTCATGTAGGCTCACATTTCTTAGAGCCATTAACTCTTGACTATCTATGACTTTGTGGGGCCATGGGTTTCATGGCGGGCATTAACAGTTTGCAGCTGGTGTTTGACAATTCCAAAGGTGGTTCTATATTACCTACTTTGGTTCTTTCCCAAGGAACTCACAATCTTTGCCAGAGAATATCTTCCTTGTGGACCATGGCTCTTCTGTCCCCAGTCACTGGCATTGTAACTTTGACAAGTGCTAGAATGTACTGTGCAGATTTGTGGCTCTTCAAAATGACCTGGGGTTGTTTCACATAATCAAGACTCCATTCATTAATGGCACTGGATTTTTTGGGGGGCTGTAAGTAGCTGTATTCATTTGCTAGAGCTGCCCTAACCAAGTGCCACACACCAAAGGATACAAATTGCTCACCTTCCGTAATAATATAGTGTTAAGAGCCTGGATACCCCACGGAACATCACATGGACCCAACACCTGGTGGGCACCATACCAAGAGGTAAGAGCAGGAAGTCATGGGAGAATGCATGCTCCAGAGGGTGCAAGGTAAACCCTAGGTACATTTAGATATGGCCGATCGTTATCTCATCCTGGCTTCATTCCAAACTTGTGTTGTTCTTGCCACCAACTATGAAACCCCAATTAGCATCATGTGACTATAAAAATTAATTCCCTTTTGAATTATTTCCATTGTAAGACTTTCACAAATTGCAAGAACTGGAAGAATAGAGAAATAGCAAAAATAGCATTCAGAGTGTCCCATCCTCTGGGATAGCATTCAAAATGTCCCATTTTCTGTAGGTGAATTCTATCTAACTACTAACTGAAAGAAAAAAACAATCATGTCAGAATAGGGAAAAGGGAGTTTTGTTTGGCTTAGTCCGTTAAACCTCTGCCCTTGAACTTTGGTTTAGATCATGATCCCAGGGTCCTAGGATGGAGTCCCACGTCGGGCTCCCTGCTCAGGGGGAAACAGCTTCTACCTCACCCTGCACCCCTCACCCCTACTCATGCACACTCTCTCTCTCTCAAATAAATAAAATCTTTTAAAAAGGAGACAAAGGGAATCCTGATGATGTTAGGTCATGGAAGGGGACATGGCGGCCAGATGCTCTAGCGTTCTGCTTCTTACCTGCTCGATCTATGATATGCATGAGTGGTTTTTACAAATTATTTATTTATTTATTTAGAAACTCATGAGTTTGTAAAAGCAAATTACAGTGACAGTTGGGATTCTTGAGAATAAAGAAATCCCTCTGGGCGGGAGCCAAAAAGCCATGTAGAAACTCTTCTCCAAAGTTGTTCCATCAGCAGGACGACAAGAATTCATGGAGGCTTATAAGCACAAATTATATTTAGAACATGGAGGACATTAAGAGAAGGAAGGGAAGAGTGAATGGGGTGGAAATTGGAGGACGGGACAAACCATGAGAGACTGTGTACTCCAAGAAACAAACTGAGGGTTTTAGAGGGGAGGGATGGGGAACAGGTGAGCCCGGTGATGGGTATTAAGGAGGACACGTGTTGCATAGACCACTGGGTGTGGGGCATAAACAATGAATCTTGGAACATTGCATCAAAAACTCATGAGGTTAAACATGGCACGTCCATTTCATTAGGGAATATGATATTATCATAAATAATGGATAAATTTGTGTGAGGGGCTACAATGTGGATACATCTTGAACACATTAAGTCGAAGAAACCTGGTTGTGAACCATCACATGTTGTTGGAGTCCATTTACATAAAATACGCAGACCAGGAAAATCTACAGACACAGACAGTAGATGTGTGGTTTTTAAAGGCTGGGAGCAGGGGGAATAGGGAGGGACTGTTCATAGGTACAAGACTGCTTTATGGACTGATGACAATTCCCTAAAATTGTGCTGATGGTCACACAACTCTGTGTAGAATTAAATACCATTGAGCTGTAGGTTTAATTTTTGTATGTTGGGTTTTTTTAAAGATTTTGTGTTTAAGTAATCTCTACACCAAATGTGGGGCTGGAAACTATAACCCAAAATCAAGAGTTCACATGTCCCACTGACTGAGCCTGCCAGGCACCCTTGGGCTGAATATTTTAAAGGGCTAAATTGTATGATTTAGATAAATGCTTATTTTTTTAAAAAAAAGAAAGATCCCTAAACATATTCTTTTTTCCCTATGTCCTGAATTCTCTCCCCTACTCCCTACAGTCACAAAGTGTGAAAAGCCTGGGATTTCCATACCAATAGCTTTCTGAAAATGCCAAGTTATAACAACATCATTTTGTTTTGATTTGGGAAAATCAATTCCCCATTATTTCTGCTTTAGGCCAGCATGATACATGGAGAAGACGATATTCCCCATATAACTTTGAATTCTGTTTTCACCTACCAAAGATGCTTAATAGGACTCGAATACTTTTCTGCAAACATTATTGCAAGTTCGTTATATAGATGAGTTTATTCAGTATAATATTTTCTTGAAATCTGCTGCAGAGTTTCGGTATACTTAAACTTTCCAAGCAATGTTATAGGGTTTTCCTCTCTTGTTTCTGTACACTGCCAGTAGGAGAAACCACAAGTGATGAGGGACACAAATACTTGATTCATGTGGAAAGAAGAAAGGGGAGCAAGTAACAGGCAGCTGAATCCTCTATCAAAATACCCAAAATAAAATCAGTGAGCGTCTAAAGTACGGAGACGTAAAGGACACAGGGGTGGTGTGACTTCTAGAGCATGCTTATTGCACATGTGAGCAGGTGCAATCCCATGCAGGACATGAGGCAGCCCCCCACGCCAGCAGACAGGCCACCACTACTTTGCTCAGTGACCCCCCCATCTGTGAAGAGACATCCACAGCCCTCTGCCCATGGGACCCACCTTCCCTCTGTGTGCACACCGGAATCCTCCAGTCCCTCGCCCCCCATGCACCCTGACTCCTGCTCTGGACCTCATCACAGCACCAGCTCTTGGGAACCCAACTGGGTCCCACTGGCATTGACTCATGTCCTCTGTAGCTTACATTCCATGATCATGACTTGGGTCAGCATTTTGTCTTATTAAATACAACTTTTATGCAACTGTTCTTTAGGAAAAGAATCATAATTTATACCCCTACTCATAAAGCGCACATCAACTTCTGTTGTAAGAGCATCCTGGCCTTATTGGAGTTAGCCCCATCAGGTCATGAAAACTATGTCATTTGCATTCCTTCCACGATCCACTTGCTGTTGTTGTAGCAATCTCACATCATTAGGGGCTCAGTTGGTTGGGCAACTGCCTTCGGCTCAGGTCATAATCCCGGAGACCTGGGATCGAGTCCCACATCAGGCTCCCTGCTCGGTGGGAAGCCTGCTTCTCCCTCTCTCACTCCCCCTGCTTGTGTTCCCTCTCTAGCTGTGTTTCTCTCTGTCAAATAAATAAAATCTTAAAAAAAAAACTTAAAAAAAAGAAATCTCACATCATTAGTCATAATTATTTTAATCTCTAGCCATCAATGTTCAATGATGGCAAAGCCATAAAGAGAATAAAGCTTTAGACGGTTTCTGTCTGTATCCACCGTCTAAAATCGCTTACATAGCTTCAAAAAAATGTGTTTTGCTAAGTAACATTTATAGCAAGAAACATTTACACTTGTGCTTTAAAAAAAAAAAGTCACTGATATTGTCCTCGATAATTACACGATCATGATCTATGTGTCTTCCATCATGTCGTCAATAATCACAGGATCATAGTCAGTATATCTTCTGTCATTATTTGAGTGTTTTTTGTTTCCTCTGAAAATTATTTCTTCCAGGTCTGCATTTTTTTCTCTGTTATTTTATTTATTTTTAATTTTTATGATTATTTTATTTTATTTTATTTTTTTAGAAAGAGAATGCAGGGAATTGCTTCTGGGGGGTGTAGAGGGAAAGAGAGAGAATCTCAAGCAGACCCCCCCTCTGAGAGTGGAACCCAGTGTGGGGCTTGATCTCATGACCCTGAGATCATGACCCGAGTCAAAACTAAAGGTCCAATGCTTAACCGATGGAATCACCCAGGTGCCCCAATTTTTTTTTTTTTTAAGATAGCATCCAATGGTGAATTACCCAACATGGGATACAATTTAGCTTCTCCCGGCTTTATTCTGTATTTTCTGCTGTGACACCTTACCCTGCTTGCTTGTGAACATCTCTGGGATTTCACTTTCCATCAGCCGTGCTCATAATTCTATATTATCAAGCCCTTGACCCTGTACTCAGATCTGTAGGCATTATCGTGTTCGCAGTGACCGCGTGACTCTGAGAGTAAAATGGGGATGAGACTCTGTATACTGGTATCAGTGGCTGTTGTAAACAGCAAAGGTGATTTTGTGGCTAGGAGGGGACATTCCGTCGCCCCAACACTGCAGATTTCCACATCTGTCCCAAGAACATGAGTGCAAATGCGTCGCCTTCCATCCATAGTCTACGTCACCCGAGAATTCTTTACCCGCAGCTGACACATTTCCAAAATAATTTTCTTTTTCCTTTTCCAATTGCCTCCCTTTCCTTCCTGAGAGAAAAATACTGGTCTTTTCTTCAAAAATACTTTGTATTTTCCAGTCATTTACGAATCCTATTGCCAGTAATCCTATTGCCAGAAAAATACTGGTCTTTTCTTCAAAAATACTTTGTATTTTCCAGTCATTTACGAATCCTATTGCCAGTAATAGAGCTGGTATCTTCACCTTTGGAATCCTGACGCACTCTGACAATAGACCAGTTATTCCGATTGGAGACCATCTTAGTCAAAACGCCCACACTGGGGGGTCTTCAACAGCATACACTTGTTTCTCACTGTTTCGGGGTCTGGGGAGTCCAAGCTGAAGCTGACTGTGTTGGTGGGTTCCGCTGAAGATGGTCTCTCGTAGACAGAGGGCCCCCTTGTCCATCAGTCCCCACATGGTGGGAGCAGACAGAAAGCAAGCTCACTCTTGATCTTCTTGGGAGGGCACTAACCCCATCATGGGGCCTGCCCTCATGACCTCATGGAACCCTGATTCCTTCCGAAAGACTCCATCTCACTAGAGTTCCCACACAGGAATTTGGGGGACACACATTCAGTCTGTTACACACGTGCTATAAACATGTAAAACCTCCATGATGATTATCTTTTTTAGATGGCCACTCCCTCCCTTACCCATTTTGTAGAGTGACACTCTTGTTCTTCATGCTTATAAAAATAAAACAAAAAGAACAACTAATGGAGACCAGCCTCGAAAACACCCGTGAGCTGGCTGCTCCTGGATCATATCTTGCTTATTCCTCTGAATTTCTTAGCAAAACTTAAACTGCTTTTTGCAACACAGATGCAAGGAAGCCACTTCCCAATTCCCCTATCATTTAGGAAAACTTGAATATTCTAACCCCTCCATTATAACCAATCAGTGTGAAGGATAAACATCCAGCCCCTCTCTACCGTAGAAGCTGCTTTATAACAATATATTTATACACCCCTGAGCCTCCTTCTACATTCAGGTTGTGAGCTCCCCTTTTGCAAACCCTCTTCTTGATGAACGATGACTTGGTCATCTTCTTGTGCAAGATCAACTCATGCTGGTTGCTACTCAGGCACTTACTAGCTTTACCTCTATTGTTTCTGGACTGTGGACACAATGGAGTCCCCCAGGAAGGGCACTTCAAAGTTCACACCTGTCCCTTTCTCGTCCTTCATCCCTGAGCACTTTTCCTGCTTGGAGAAGGCACTGAAATCCTTCACCTGCTGGGCAATGTTCTTCCCTACTCCCTTGTTGTGAGATCCAACTTTGGAAATCACAGTTCATTTTAAGGCAGTCTGCACGGACAGGAAAAGTCATCAGCAGAGAGAAAACTGGCTTTCACTTTTAATGTTTGGTGTTTTAAGTCTAACCAGTAAAGATGGTCCCCCCCTCACTCTCTCTCATGTGTGCATGTGTTTTAAGTTCCTTCCAAAACATGAAAGTTATGCAATCTATGATTACACTTTAAAGCACGTATTAATATATCCACAATCACGTCCTGAATTATGAACATACACCTGATTCCTATTCACAAAGGTTTGGATAAGAATAAAAAAATGGTAATTACCCTCCTACCTTCCCATGAGCATTTCGAACTCAGCATTGTATTATTTCTAATTTTTCAAGGGATTTCTACACACTCTCTAATAGTCCGTATAAACACCTATCATAATAGACCATCTTTAAGATAGTCACTTATTTTCTCCATGAAAAGGACACTGGAAATGTATTTCAAATGCTCCCTAGCGACTCTCCCTCCACTTCTTCCCGTTAGTGGTTCTATTGTCCTGTTTCGGCTTTGTGTAACAGATGAGACCTGTCACGCACCTGTCTCTGAGCCCGTTAGCATTATGGATTTGTTAAACACGGACTGGATGTGCATTCCCTCCACTGCATGACTGGGGATGCAGCTATGATTATTTCTTACTGAAGAAAGGCTCCTCGATGACTCCCAAGCTCCCCTGTGTTTGAAAATACCTTTCTCTTATCTTTACACTTGAATGACAAAGTTTCCAGGTAAGAAGTGTATGAATCTCTGTGTCCTACCCCTGGGGTCTTGGGTGCAGTGTTATGTTTCCAGCCCCCATCCCACTAAAAAAAAAAATCATGCATTAGTCATTCTTCATCAGAGGGCTACGGATTAAGTCTTGTCCCGAAACACCTAGTGTTTTGCGTGTAATGCATTTGGAATTTTTGTTCTTTAGCTTTTGCATCTTAGCACTTGGAAATCTAACCCCCAGCTCTATCTATCTGCACGATTTTCGGCTCTTCTGCTGTATTGTACATCGCTTCACATATCGATTTCACTTTTAGAACAACATTACTTTTGCTATCAACTTTTCGGTGGGTGTGTGGTTCGGGTTTCCGTCATCTCCAGTGGCGTTTCAGTTCCTTCTCAGATTCAGGCATTGTGTCCCTGAGACTGTATTTCAAACACACTGTAATATATTTAATTTATTTGTGCCCTCCAAGAGTGAGTTCTGAAACATCATCTCACATTCCTCCAAAATTACATTTCCTGCTGATTCTTTTTTTCATGGCGCCTACTCCCTTACTTGTTTGGCTTTCCTTCCTCCCTTCTTTCCTTTTTCTTCCCCCCTTCCTTCCTACTTCCTTTGATGAGGGAGCAGAAGGCTAGCTGAAGGCAAAGCAGAAGCTGACCCCTTACAACCGCCCCTCACCCCCGAACCTGCCCTGTGTAGGATTGTGTGACCTTCC